>PVJI01012293.1:0-52229 GCA_004026765.1 Micronycteris hirsuta | reverse complement strand
TTGATCTTGGGTAATGTAATTATGATGTGTCTTGGTGTGTTCCTCTTTGGGTTCAACCTCTTTGGGACTCTCTGAGCTTCCTGGACTTCCCGAAAGTCTATTTCCTTCACCAGCTTCGGGAAATTCTCCATCATTATGTGTTCAAATAAGTTTTCAATTCCTTGGATTTCTTCTTCTCCTTCTGGCAGCCCTATGATCCATATGTTGGGCCGTTTACAGATGTCCTGGAGGTTTCTGAGTCCCTCCTCCGTTTTTGAATTATTGTTTCTTCATTCTTTTCTGGTTGGATGTTTTTTTCTTTCTGCTGGTCCACTCTGTTTATTTGAGTCCCAGTTTCCTTCTTATCCCTATTGGTTCCCTGCAGATCTCTCCTCATTTGTTCAAGCAATTTCGATAATTTTTCGTCGAATTCTGTGAGCATCCTGATTACTAGGGTTTTAAACTGTGCATCTGATAGGTTGGCTATCTCTTGGTCGGTTAGTTCTGGAGCTTTGATCTGTTCCTTTTTGGGGGCCATTTTATTTCCCTCGGTGAGCCTGTTACTGTAAGGAGGGCGGAGCCTTGGGGTTCACCTGGGCAGGGAAACTCACGGTCGCTGTGTTGTGACGTAGCCTCTGGGGGCGGGACCTGAGAGCACAATGGTGCCTGCTCCGCTCTCCGTACCCACACTGCCTCCTGCAAGCAATTCGAGCCCCTCTGCGCTGGCTCTGGGGGTCTCTCCGGGGTTGGTGGACGGGCTGCACAGCTCCAATCCCCCGTGGGTCTCCCCAGCGAACTCTCCTGTGAGGCTGGTAGTTCCTCCCGCCGCCGACTCCACCCCCACAGGTGCTCTCAATCTGCGCCGATGGGTTGCGCCCTGCTTTCTCTCCCGGTCCGTCTGCCCGCGAATGCGGACCTGCCCGGTCCACCAGTCTCCACCCCGCTGGGTCCGGATGAGCCAGGCGCTGGCCGCACTTAGGTCAGGCACCCCGTCTCGGTGTGCTGCAGCCCCGCGGGAACCGCCCCTCCAACCGCGGTGCTGCCGTCTGCTCACCAGCTCGCCGCGGGGTTGCCTAGCGCTCTCCCTCCGCCCTGCTCCTCCCGGCTCACCAGACTGGATGAATGTATCTTCTTTAATTCCTTGGTTGTCAGTCTTCCTCTCAATTCGATTTTCTGTCAGATCTGGCTGTTTTTGGTTGGGTACATTTCTGCTTTTTTCCTTATTTTGTTGTGCGAGGAGGCACGGCGTATTCACCTATGCCGCCATCTTTCCAGAAGTCCTAAAATTTAAATTTTGAGAGTTTTTTTCCCTGGTGCAATAAAGTGCTGACATTTGCTTTTGGGAAAAACGAAGCAGCTCAAGAAGGTCCAGGTTTGTACAGAAAGGGCCTAAATAAGTCCTCAAAGACATCAGACCTCAAAACAGTATAATTACATCTGCTAACCTTAGCAGATACTGGTGGTAATTCTGGTTTAACTGTAATGAGAAAGTGGCCGAGTATGAGAATTTGCTATATAATAGAGTGGTGCATCGAATGAAGGGTGCTGGCCCTGCCTCAGAAATCCTCAATTTGATCCCCGTGTCTGCCACAGGTGTGACCCGTCCAAGTCACCCTGTTTCACTGAGTCTTGGTTTCTCCCACTGCCAAACAGGAGTAATAAAATGTGCACTGCCAAACTTATAAAGGTGTGTGAAAGATCACAGTAGACAAGCTGCACAGTAAACTGTACCATCTGCCTAACATAAGGTATGCAACGTTGTCAATGTTGTTAAAATCAGTGGTTCCCACCCTGGGCAACGTCGCCTCCTACAGGGTATGAGGCAATGTCTGGTCACATTGTGGTTGTAACAACTGAAGGTTTCCTACTTACATCTCGTGGGTACAGTACTTGCATTTTCTTAGTTTTAAAACATTAGTTTTCATTCTAAGGTCAAGTAATAATAATATATAAATTCCAGACAACACTCAAAGAATTCTTCTTATTTGCATATGCAACATTTTAGGGCAATGTCCTACACATGGTAAAACAGTTTTAAACCATTCATATCTTTGAATTATCCAGTAGCTTGTAAAGTTGCTAATTAAAAAATGTAAAACACTTTGAAAACGATTTCTCTGAAGTCACACAGTACTTATAATGCAAGATTAACCTCAAACCTATGAAAATTGTAAAGTTAACCTAATCAAGTGATATATGTCTAATTATTCTTTGATGGGCCAGATTAATTTATGTATTCCTTGATATTATCTTAACATTTTTGAAACACATTTTATTCCTAATTGCATTCTGAAGAGATAAAAAGAAAAAATACTTCAGAGCCTTGTCCATATGCCATGAAAAAGTTCCAATGTCATTAAAGGCCAAAGGAAACTAATTTTTATAGTCACTGTTTAAAATGCTATAAATCCATTAAAGCTTATCTTTTACCATAACCCACAGCCATTGGCAGTATTGCATAATAACTAATATTATAAAATCATACTAAAATAGGGCATTGAAAGAAAATTTTTAAAATAAAAAGCTTTATTAACTTTACTTCTGGTCAAGATGGCATTATAGACAGACATGGCTTGCCTCTTTGTACAACCATATCAAAATTACATCTAAAATATAGAACAACCATCACTCAGGACCATCAAAAATTGAGTTGAATGGAACTCTAACAGCTATGGAATTAAATAAACCACATCCATCTAGACTGGTAGGAGGGCTGCAGATTCAAAATCAGCTGGTCCCTCACCCGCATATGGTGGGTATAAATTTGGGAGGGATATCTCAGAGCAAGGAGTCCCAGACCCCCATCGGGCCCTCCAGCCCAGGTCCCAGCACCAGGAAGATAAGTCCCTGTAATATCTCACTGCAAAAATTAGCAGTGATTGAGTCAGTGGAAGAAAGTTCTAGAGCCCCAAGCAGTTTCTCTTAAAGAATCCACACATGGACTGCCCTACTCAGACTCACTCCCTCTGAGCTCTAGCACTGGGGTAGCAGCTTGAAAGCCACCAGTGGTATACAGACAGAAATGGAAGGGTCTGGCATCAACGTGAGCAGAGGCCATTGTCCCTTTTCTAAACCCTCCCCCCACACACAGAGCCAGCAAGCTGGTGCCATATCTGAGACTCCATCAACCTGGCTACCACTGTCTGACTCATCTCCAGAGAATCTGCCCCACCCAACTTACAGACCCACCCAACTTTCAGAGCCACCCAAGCTGCTGTTCCGTATGAATGGCTGGTCTTGATTCATGCTTAACAACTTCCTAAATCATATCAAACAAGCAGCAGCCATCTCTAAGCCCACCACCAGAAGCAGCCATCTCAGATTGCTTTAAAGCTCAGGCAGGGTAGCCTCAGGCAAAAACCCAAGCAGGAGCTGACCTTGGCCTGCATCACCCAGGAAACCACTCAGCCTTCGCACCCAGTGGACATCTACAGACCACATTGGAGCACCATCATGCTGCCCCTGAACAGCTGATCCTCCACAGAGGGTGGAGGTTGGTTGTCAGAGGTGACAGCCAGTCCTTGCAGCTGACTGACCTGGGTAATCACCCCCATTTACCTGCCAACAACAATCAAGGCTCAACCACAAGAGGAGGGTATACTCAGCCCACACAAAGGGTACACCTCGAGTACCCAGCTTGGGGATAGGAGAGGCTGTGCCACTGGACCCTACAGGACACCTACTACATTAGGCTACTTGACCAAGACACAGAGTCAAAGCAACTCTTCATAATACATAGAAATAAACACAGGGAGGCTGCCAAAGTGAGGAGACAAAGAAACAAGGCCCAAATGAAAGAACAGACCAAAACTCCAGAAAAAAAGAGCTAAATGAAATGGAAACAAGCATTCTATCAGATGCAGAGTTCAAAACACTGGTTATAAGGATGCTCAAGGAACTTAGTAAGGATATTACAGTTCCATAGAAAGCATAAAAAACATCCAGTCAGAATGAAGGATACACTAATTGAAATCAAGAATAATTTACAGAGAAACAACAGTAGAGTGGATGAAGCTGAGAATCAAATCAATGATATGGAATATAAGGAAGAAAAAAACAACCAATCAGAAAAACAAGAAGAAAAAAGAACCCCCCCCCCCCCGTAAAAAAGAGGATAGTATACATAGTCTCTGGAACAACTTCAAGCATTCCATCACTTGCATCATAGAAGTGACAGAAGGAGAAGAGAAAAAAGCAAGAAATTGGAAATCTATTTGAAAAATTTATGAAAGAAAACTTCCCTGATCTGCTGAAGGAAATAGACATGTAAGTCCAGGAAGCACAGAGAGCCCCAAACAAGATGGATGTAAAGAGGCTCACTCCAAGACACATCATAATTAAAATTCCAAAGGTTAAAGATAAAGAGAGATTCTTAAAAGCAACAAGAGAAAAGAAGTTAGTTACCTACGGGAGAGTTCCCATAAGACCTTCAGCTGATTTCTCAAAAGAAACTTTGCGGGCTAGATGGGATTGGCAAGAAATATTCAAAGTCATGAAAAGCAGGGACCTACAGCCAAGATTGTTCTACCCAGCAAAGATACTATTTAGAATTGAGGAGCAGATACAGAGCTTCCCAGACAGGGAAAAACTAAAGGAGTTCATTATCACCAAACCATTATTATATGAAATGTTAAAAGGCTTTATTTAAATAAAAGAAGATCACAACTATGAACAATAAAATGGCAAAAAATACAAATCTATCAACAATGGAATCTAAAAAACAAGCTGAGCAAACAAGAACAGAGACAGAATCATAGACATGGAGAGCATTGTGATGGTTGCCAGATAGAAGGGGGTGTGAGGCAACGGGTGAAGAGGTGAGGGGATTAAGAAGTACAAGTGAGCAGTTACAGAACAGCCATGGGATGTAAAGTACAGTGTAGGAAAGGGAGTGGACAAAGAACTCATACGCACAACCCCCAGACATGAACAATGGTGGGGGAACTGCCTGAGGGAGTGGGGGGTGTTGGATGGAGGGGGCAAAAGGGAAAAACTCAGGACAAATGTAATAGCATACAATAAAATACAATTTTTTAAAAAGTTTTATTAACTTCTTAAATACTTCATTCACTGAGTAATTTCTTCCTGTTTACCGGATAAATCAGATACCCATCTGCTATACCCTACCACTAAGCCACATTCCACATGCATGAAAACAATGCATGAGAAGATCCATTTTTATATCTTTAAAGCTTTCTAATTGAGTCAAAGTATATATGAGTTCAAAGAAAATACCTTAAAGTTAGTGTGTGTGAGGGAGTGTGTGCATGTTCTACCACACAGCCAATGTCTTTGACCTCAACTTTCAACACATCACTACCTAACTTATCTTCAAAGCTGAATATTCTCATTTTTCTTGCTTGTCTAAAACCATGAAAAGAACTTAAAAATAGGATGATATAGTCATAACTGAAGAAAAATAAAAAATTATCCTCAAATAGGAGGAGAATTTTCTATACCTACCAAGTGCTTAACACACATGATGTTAAATACTTTCACAATTACATTTCCCAGAAAGAAACTGAATGCACAAATCTACTTTCCCATTTTCCTAAGACCAGCAATTTTCACATTGCAAAATGGTGAAATACAGAATTAAACGTAATAAATGCCTTTTAAAATCTCTAAAGAAAATCATATTTTCTATTAGTATAAAAATTTATCTTACAAAAAATTTAATATACTCCTAATTTCAATCAGCTTCTGATTATTCCCTTACATTTTTTAATGTTGATTTACCTTATATTATTACTTCTCATAAGAGAGCATATAAAATCTAGTCAGTTATGAAACATTGAAGATTTATTATTACTCCATTAAATTTTCTTCTTTATTTTGATATTTAAACTAATGTGTGACTGCAGGTAATGGAGAAACACATACTTTCATATACTTGAAATTAGGATATTTTATGCAGCTAGTCCAATTGATTTTCCAATTCCATTTTTTTAAATATGAAATCATGATTTTCCATTAATAAAGAATTCGAAACATCTGAGAACATGTTTAAAAATCAAAGATGCATGTAAGCCTGAAAACTTTTTTCTTTAAAACTAGGTGCCAACAAGTTGAGGCCAAAAGTAGAGCAACTCATTGTGAATGTGCTAGCTTCCAAAAGCTTGTTTGCAGGTCACTTAATTGGAATTTGGCATAGAGTCTCCCATTGAAACAATGTTCTAAATGCTGCTTCTTTTCCCAGGCCTTCCCACAAAGGCTCCAGTAAGTAGTTTAAAAAGAAAATTAACATTAGATACTTGAAAACAAACAAACATAAAAGATGCTCATACAAAAGATATAAAAATGTATCTCCTGAAGTCCCATTCTTACTTTTCAACCCCATGTTTGTACTTAAGCTTCCTGTTACCTACAAATAAGACTCTGGAGAGGGAAACATTGAATTATTTGGTTCAAGGTCACTTGAAAACTGTATTCCCACTATTACAAGTTACCCTAGCCCCTTGAAGACAAACTACTGCTGAAATTATAAAACCAACATTTATAACACTGTATTTAATATTTGTAAGTTCTGGTTATAACTTAGTGTGCCAAAAACACATCTTTTGTCCCTGAAATGACATTATCTTGTGTTTACTCTTGCCCAACCACTGTTCTAGGTACTAAGAAAGAGATAAAAAAAACTATGTGAGGAAAACTAACAAGTGTCAAATTGCAAGGATGACAAATGACAAAAGGAAAGCTATGAAAATCTTTTGGGGGGCAGGGAAGCTTGACCTAGTGAAGGTGGTCATAGCCCAGAGCCTTGAGCTGAGACTTTGGCATTAGTAAAACCAAGACAGGAAGGAAAACGCCCAGCCAGAGAGGACTCTCCCTGGGGCAGCAGGAACTCGGCAGGTTCAAGGAAGGCCAGAGGGGCCTCCAGCAGAAGGAAGAGGGCTGCAGGGGAGGTCAGAAAATGCAGAATCTTACAGCATATGACAAAGACTTTGTCTTTATCCTAAAGTCAATGGGAAAAGACTGAAATATATAGGCAAGGAGGTAACATGTCCAGATTTGGGTTTAGAAAATAATCATTACTACCTCCATTTCACACCTGAAGAAACGAACTACAGAAATTCAGTAACCTGACCTACATCTGCAGTAGAGCTTGTGACCCAGCTGGTATTCGAACAAGGTCTGTCAGACTCCAAACCTGTACGCTTGCCGCTTTCTACACAACATCCCGGAAGCTGAGAAGCAGAAACAAAGGCTGCTCCGTGGGAACTAAGACTTGCAGACAGGTCTCCCATCCTCCTTCCTGTCTGTCACCTTGGAACAGGCGTGAAGGAGGATGCCGGGCTGCTGTTCAGACCAGCATGAAAGCCGACAGCAGAGGGGTGAAGAGAAAGGGAAGGTGAAGGGCCTAATGAAAGCAGTGTATGGAAGTTTTAACAACTTTTATGCTGACTGGACTCTGTAGCGGAACACTCTTTAACAACAAATCAAAATAAGGAAGCTGGAGTCTCTTCTACTCATCAATCACACATCCTTGGAGAAGTCACTTCTCCTATTTCATATTCAGTTTCTTTAGGACCTGGCTTCTGACTGCTGGGCTAAGTAGTGCCGCCTCCGCCTGCCTGCTGCCTTCCAATCCCCAAGTGCACGTGAGCCTTTATTTCAAGGAAACCTCTCCAAATAACTCCCCACTACTTCAAAATGATATATATGTGTTGGTTACATTAAACTAAGTATTTTTAAGAATTACTGAACTGTTAACCCACTAGTATGTACCAGAAAATCAGAATGTGATTCTAAAATCTCATATTGTTAGGAATATATAATACCTCTTTTTATTTGTTTTCTCTGACTAAACCTTACCTCACAGATGAGGTATTTCCTAAAATGCCTCAACAGAACTTTTTTTCTTTTGATATTCTTTATTTCAATTTTGTTTGATTTTTAAAAATTCATGAGCATGCCCTAGAAACATTTTAGTTAAATAAGGAGAGAAGCAAACTGAAAATGCACCTAGTGAAAGAGACTATAATCCACAATCAAGCAGAAACTCATATCTGGCTCTTAAACTGGGCCAAGATGTAAAAGCGGACGGTCTTCCAAGCGCGGCCTTCTTTTGTAAGGCCTCTCATTTCCTGCCTCACTGCCGTGGCAGTTCTAAGTAGGTACACTCTAGTTTCCTTCTCAGCCACATACAAGGGTTTCCTAGTGTGGGCTAGTTGGCTGATCTAATTTCCTATTCATCTCATGAATTTTTCAGATTTTTAGTAGATTTCTACCAAGTCTGCCATGTAACATTAAGTTGGTATGACAATGAGTAATTTTTAAAGAAACTAAGTTGTAATCATCATTACTATAAACAGGACTAAGCAGCAAGAAATCCCAGTTCGCCCCCCCCAGCAAAGATTTCAGCACCCTCTCTTCCTACCCCGTCTCTGCTCTCAGCTTCTGGGAGCTTCCTGTGATGGTGAACAAACGTTCACAAAGGAACTGAACGTGCCATCTGGCAATACTTTTTCAAATGGCTTTTGCACAATTGTCTAAATATGATTGTTGAAATTATCTTTTTCAAAATTATTTTTAAAATATATTCCATTTAAGTAGGAATAGTCCCTGTATGGCCCAGTTAAAATGCCAACAAAGACTCTTAAAAGTTGAGAGCAGATGGGCTTACAAGTTAAGTATTTAGTGTACTTTAAATATAATTTAAAACTTTATGGTAAACATAGTTGTTCTTCTTTTAAATAGTACCTCTTTGTTGGTGATCGGAATGGACAGGAAATAGTTGGGTTGATAGTCTTTGTGCTTTTTTTTCCTCTTCTTTATTTGATCTTTACTGATCCATTCATTTTCTTCGCCTTTCTCCACATCTATGTGAGGTATATCGGTAACTAGAAGGAAAAAGTAAAACAATAATATATCCAATGCATTAAAACAAAGATAATATAGTCCAAAAACAAGAATAAGCACTATATAAGTAGCAATCATCCATAATTGTCATTTTCAAACCTAAAGCAGGAGTTGGCAAACGCTTCCGTAAAGGACCTCATAGTAAATGTCTCAGGCTTCGCATATCACACGTTCTCAGTCACAGTTACCCAAGTCTGTTGCTGACAAAACACAGATCAATGTACACAGCTGTGTTCCAGTAACGCTCTTACAGAGCCAACAGCCAGAGTTACTAAATTCTTTTTTTTTAAGATTCTACTTATTTATTTTCAGAGAGAGGAGAAGGAAGGGAGAAAGAGCAATGTATGGTTGCCTCTCACATGGCCCTCATTGGGGACCTGGCCCACAACCCAGGCATGTGCCCCGACTAGGAATCGAACCGGGACCCTCTGGTTCCCAGCCCGCGCTCAATCCACTGAGCTACACCAGCCGGGCAACTAAATTCTGACTTAATGCATGACCAACCACCATTCTCACCCCCATGCCACAATTTTCATGAGTAGGAAACATTATCTTTTCGTCCATCCTATATATGTATATTTGTGACCCCTGCGATATAACCACTTGCAGCAATGCCACTCAAAGTTTGGTTTGTAGTCAATGTCACACTACCAACTATTTCTTGTAACAATTAAAAGACTGCTTTAGAAACTTTCACAGCAATTAGGTAAAGTAATTTTGTCTATTGAATTTTGTTTTCTACTGTGTTGGTCATTTTTAAAGCATTTTTCTAATTTAAAGCATTTTTCATTTTCTTTTTTTTTTATAAAAATAGCAGTTGGCAACAAATGGGTAATTAAAAAAAAATACTTGTCCTTGAACATAGATAATTTGATAAGCACTTAGCACACTTCCTTTTAAAGTCATCTTCGAAAGACTCATTTACAATACCTAACAATTGTAATTATAAACCAGTGCCCCAAATCAGTGCAAAGTTGTCTCCTTTCCTACAGAATCTGCCAGGGGACGCCCATATGCATACAAACCTACCATTCATTGAGTTTTCAGGCTGTGTCTTCCTGAACAGCAGTTTACTGTTCCAAAAAAGAATGCCTCATAGAGATTTTGTAAAAACGCAAATGTATTTCCTCAGGTATGATTCTGGAATGGGTGGAAGGGAGGAACAAACTTACCTTACATTTAACCCCATAGGCTGGTCTCATCTTTGGATCAATTCTCATCGACCACAGTGACCACCGGCACCCAATTCCTTGAGAAGGGGCTGAGCCGACAGCGTAATGCAGGTGTGCCCACACAACCCAACCCTACTGAGCCTCTTATTTTATATATTATGAAACAGAAGAGCAGAAAAACTTTTAAAAACTGCTCACTACCACAGAGTGAAGTCTGATATCTAAACCTCAACTCTCCTAGTACACTTTCTACTGGATCAAACTATTTCTCTATTTCAGTTCTGCCTGTGTAGTTATATTTACACACAAAACCAAGAAGTAATTGTCCGTATTCTGTTATTCTTTGAAAAAATAATAGCAAACAATTTTAAGTGAAGGTCACAAATAGTATTTTAATGCTAACTTCTAAAAAAAATTGAGTATGTTTAAAATTTTTAAACTAAGGGATGGTAGAAAGAGACACGCTTTCTGTCTAGGACTAACATATATTTGTGAGTAAGTAAGAGCAGGTAACATGGTAATGAGTCCGACTGTATCACTGTAAATTGAGACAAATGTCCCGGCGTGTCTGTGTATCCATTCCACTACTACACTGCTCAACAACCAATGTGGTTAAAACAATGTATTTCTCAACAGTATGCCTAGTGATTAATGTGGTTAAAAAATTAATGTGCTTAAACAGCGAACACATATTTGAAATATAAATTATTATTAGCTTCTTTTATACATGTGAGCTTGTCAGAACTTTAAAAATTCTATTGCTAAGAAACAGTATGCAACATTCTCATGTGTACTATGAGCATGATCTAAATTGCCTCATATGACGCCACTGGGTTTTATTTCCCATGGAATTTTTAATATGGAAAATCAAATCAATATGTTGATGAGCTACTTATAATTCTAGATATCTAAGAAAAGGTCCCATATCTGATTGGAGTAACACAAACTAAATATACTAATTTTAAACAGAGACCACAGATATGCTAATGAAGGATCGCATATATTATTAATCCACTTCTAAATACACTTCTAGCCCAACTCCATCTGCTCGTAGTAAACTGGTACTCTGAAAATGAAAACCAATCTCAATATTGTCGGAACCCACGGATCTAGGCGGGAACCCTGGCTCCCTGACTTGTTCATGTGATCTTAGATAAATCACATGAATTCTCTCGATCTCAGTTTCCTATGCAATAATTTGAGAGTAATGATAATAGAGTCATTTTGAGGATTAAGTGTGTTAATACGTGAAAGCTCTTCTACTACTTCCTGGTACAAAATAAATTATTATTAGTTATTATAATTATTAGATATTCCCCAGAACAAAATGTAATTAGGGAGATAAATCTGCATCTGGTAAGACCATTTAAGAGACTTCAAAAAGAAACTGAGATGATTTATAAACTGTCCATTGTTTTTCACCATCCAGACCACTTGGAATATGAAAAGCAGTCTTAATAGATTTTTTAAAACTAAATATAATATTGAAAAAAATTCAAAGGCAAAATAACCATTTTTTTAAAGTAAAATTACAAACCAATTCTAAATAAGTTTTCGGCACCTTCCCCTTATATCTCATTGCCCAAATCAGGACACAGGAAGCTTGCACAGTGAGCACCTGGCAGCTGTCCACCTATGCCGATGTGGAAAATGGGATCTACAGAAGGGAAAGGGAAAGGCTGCTGGCAAGGCAACACGCATGTCTGCTTCAGACCTGTAGAGGCAGCACCGCACAGTGTAAAGGGCCCTGACCCCAAACTAGTCTTCCAACAGCATCTTTCCACCAAGTCACTTCATTTCTTTATCTGAGAACTTAAAACTCTGGCCAGTCCTTGGAGATGTAGCTGATTCTAGTTCCGGGGCACAAAACATACCAGAGGAGCTTAGAAATTGAAAGACTCCCGAGACCACATCAGAAGGTCTCTAGAGCCAATTTGAAAGTCCCGCCATTGACCACAGATGGGACAATTTGAGTGTCAGATAGAATAGCACTTTCAATAATGTAAAGTATATCAAATAGTTTAAATCCCTCAGTTCAGAATAATGAGCAAAAATTTTAAATCAAAAACTTAATAGTTAGCTCTTGAGGAGTCTAAAGAACTGGTATTCTAAAAATCTGATGATGAAGGGGAAGAAAAAAATCACACATTTATCCTGTCTTTCCTTATGACCAGAGAGTCACAGAGGAAATCAAAGAGTTAACTAAAGTAAAGTCCTCCCTTACAGAAATTTTCAGCTAATAAATACAAAAGGATAGAGTTAAAATAACACCATTTTGAAATACTTGATAGACTAATGGATCAACCCAAAGTTCATCGATGAATAATCCATTAGACAGAAAGCTGATGGGAACTTTCATAATGAACGTATCAGATGACACAACGGAAAGCCACTGATCAATCCTAACATCACAAAAAGACAAGGCCACCAAACATTTGTGTCTCCCGATGTCATATAATAAGGAACTCAAAACACTTTTGCAGCATTGTTGTCAATATTACAATACTTAATCAAGCCTCCTAATACAACTACCAGTTTACTGGAAACATAAAGAACAGAGAATTATGTTCAATAACCATAATAGATACTTCTATACAACACGACTTCTTCAACAATAAACACATACACTCACATACGCACACCAAAAAAAAGATCAAGAGATGAAAGGAGATGAAAGAGATGTAGCATAAAAAATATAACATATAGACTTTGGTTCCTAATTCAAACCATTTTTTTAAATATTATGACAGAGCAGTGGTACACCAGGTCCCCAAAATGTCACTCCCTGAGTACACGCCATTGTGCCTTGCTGTCTTGCCCCCTCAACCCAGGTGAACAGACTCCACAAACCTAGAAGTGGCGAGCTGAGCAGTTGGCCGTAGATCTTGGCTTAAAAGGGAGTATCTGCTCCAGTGCAACGACCCTGGCTACCACGGGCCCATTGAAGACCCTGCTTTGATGCACTGGACACACACAACACCAGCAAAGGTCTACCCCAATTTCAGACCCACTCCCAAAACAGACTGGTATTATGTTTTTAAAACTGCCAGAGATAGGAAACAAAAACTTATCTAGGAAGGAAAATTGCACTAAACATTTAACATCTCATGTAAAGTCTGGCAATGATGACTATATGTATTATTATTCAAATAAATTTTCTATGAATCATTTTTAAAAGTTATAACATAGAGAAATGTGAATACTGACAGGATATTTGATGACATTAGGAATTACTGTTATTTTCTAGTGTGGTAAAAATGTTTTGGATATAGTTGTTTGTTTTTTAAGATTCTGTGTCTTTTAAAGATGCACACTACAGTTTTTACTGTAGAAAAAAATATGTATCTGCAATTTACTTCAAAATAACCGAGTGAGAAAGCAGTGATGAATATATGAGGCTCATTATAATATTCTACTTTTGAACATGCTAAAACTTTCTAGAACAAAATTTAAACACACACGCACAGCCCAGGGGCAGAGAAGGGACCAGTCACCCACCCTATCAAGGGTTAGTTCTAGTTTCTGTGATCTGTGATAAAGGTACTGACTGTCAATGACTGGACCATCTAGGACATTTGGTGGTGAAATTAAAGAAGAATGGTATCCAACCTAAAATTAATGTAGCAGAAAGAGGATCCTAAACCTAGTCTAGTTTTCCTTTTTTAAAACTGCAAGTATCAATCTACTTGTGAATTATGAAATCATCTTTAAAAATAATAAAAAAGCATTTTTTTGAAAACTGGAATGGGATGGAAAAAATGGAACAGAATTACTAGAGACAGTACATCGTTTATGGTAAATTAAATATTGCTTCATGACATCTAAGGTTTTTGCATACACATGTGTATCGGGTAGGAATCAAAATGTATTTATTTCTTACTGTGAACATAAGACATAGAATTATTTTTGCTATATTTTACTCAATATGAGCAATACTAAGAAGGGAGACAGACTTAATAACACGATATTTAAAAGGCCACCGAAGCTTTCAGCATTTTAAATTGTTTTATACCTTATCTGTTTAAAACTAAACTGTTCTGTGTGTAGCAGCTATCTTTGCCATTTTGAACATTCATGTTTATTTTGTAGACACCTAGAGAAGGAAAAAATCATCATCTCTGAAAGCAATACTGTTAGTTATACTAGCAATTCTGGTATCATTAGAATGACACAGTATAAAAACCCCAATTCAGAACACAGCCCCTTGGTAAAAATAAAGTAGTACAAAGTTTCTCTGACTTCCTTAGCTTTCTCTAATCTTATCAATAACTATTTAACTTTCCTTTGAACTGGATTATTTAAATTTTATTTTGGTAGGCATCACAGACAGGGCAAAACTTAAAATTGTCTGATGACAGCTGGGTAAAAAAGGAGATAAATCCTATGAGAATGAATTGCTATAGTTTTATTTAACCTTGTTAATTTATATATAATTCACTTAGTCCTGCTGATTTATATCCAACCATTACCTACCAAACCCAGTATCTTTTTTTCTGTCAGCGCATCTTCTCTGTCTTTTATTTGCAAAGTTTATTTATATGGCCAGAATGTAAAATCTCTTTTTTTCTTACTGAACTTCATCTTATTTATAACTTTAAAATCATAACCTAAGTTCCAAAATGTGATGTGCTATTACTCTTTTTATTTAGCTCACATGAAAATACAATGAACGAAGTATTCGTGCAATACCTAGTTTACCATCAAAGATTAGTGAGCATGGGTGCTAATGTAGAAAGCTTTGCCATGTGCCCTGGTCTTTCACTAGATTATTCAGAGTAACTGTTTTGTTTAAAAAAATATTATGACTAGCATATACCTTGTAAACCTATCTCATAAATTCATTATACTTATTAATTTTCATAATGACTTCAGTAGCCATTTAACATGCTCTCATGAATCTTGTACCATTGACAATGGCTGTAACTCTGTGATCCGTGCATTTGTTTTCTACCTAAAGCACTACATGTCATTTTATATAAATTATCTAATTTTTCCTAAAGTGTTATTTATTCCTTCAAAAAACTACATGGGAATGAATTATGGAAGAAATTAATTTAATTAGGTAGCCCATCCTTTATTGGTGGTTGATATTGTTCTCTCACTAGCTTTTAGCCAAAAAGGCTGAGAATAAACTACACTTTGTTTTGATATTCTTTTCTTTCTTGTTATGACTTCAGCAGTCAAAGTCTTTGAAGTAACCATTCTTAAAACTCCTTAATTATGTGAATTAGTATATTACATTCTACAGTTGATAGAATTCTTCCCCCTTACTAGCTGAAAATCTTTGGTAATTCACTAAAAAAAGTAATTTTACTTCCCTCATTGAGTTTCTGTGAGGATTAAGTGAGAAAATATACAGCATGTACCATAGTGCTGGAAGCACTCAATATGCTTATAAAATAGTGTTCAAGGGGTAAATTTTTAAAAATACTTAATTTGGCAAATATATTTAGGCAAAAAATTTTGGTGTGACTAAATTAATAAAAATATATACAAGTGTACTGGCTGGTGGGGCTCAGTTGGTGGGAATGTCATCCTATAGACCATGGGTTCTAGGTCACGGGTTCGATTCCCAGTCAGGGCACATACCCAGGTTGCAGGTTTAATCCCCAGTCGGAGCACATATGAGAAGGCAGCCAATCGATGTTTCTCTCTCACGTTGATGTTTCTTTCTCTCTCTCTCTCCCCCACCCCACCTACTTCCCCTCTCTCTAAAAAAAGCATTGAAAAAATGTCCTCAGGTGAGGATAAAAAAATTTTTTTTAATTTACAGAAGCTAGTTCCGTACCATACACTAAGAACTTTCCATATATTAATGAGTTGAATCCAACAACCCAATAACTACAATTATGACAATTCTGCAGATAATGAAATTGATCCTAGACACTTGACCAAAGTACACAGTAAGAAAGTGTAGCAGCAAATTGTGAACCTTGACCGTTTAACTCCACTGCCCTCACTTTTCACCACCACAGTTCAACACTGCTAGCGATACCTTAAGGACAACATCAAAGAGGAATGAGTTTATGCAGCTCTCCATTGACTAAATCAATGACGCTTATATCTTTAAAAGTGAGTTTTTAACCACAATAAAATGTTTAATTGTATTATTTCATTAAAATATCAAGAACATTCATAAAATTTGAGGACTAGAGAAAGGAACAAAAAATTTGCTCATAACCCTATCTTAACACAATCACTATGAATTTGGGTGACAAATCAAAGGGTTTACATGATTATAAAAAAGCATAAAGAGCACATACATTTTCCCCCTATTTTTCACTTTGCATTCTATACAGGAAATGTTCCCTTAACATACTTTTTAGAAATACTATTTTCATAATATGTAATTGCATGATATATAACTTAAGGCACTTGTACAGCTTATTCAACCATTCCATAATCTTGTACATCTGTGTTTTCTCCCAATATTTTTACTACTTCAAAGATACTGTGACACACGTATTTATGAATAAAACTTTTCTCCACAAGTAAGACTATGTCCTTATATTGGGAATCTCACGAGTGGCTCTCAGGTATGAACACTGCCAGAGATCTCAACAAACAAACATTCTAAAACAGCTGTAACAACACGTTGTCAGGGGCAACGCTGATATGACATAAACATCACTATTTTTTAAAGATAGTGCCAATCTGGGGTTATAGTCATATTTTAATGTATGCCCTTTGATATTTACAAAGTTGAATGACTCTCCATATATTTGTCTACTAACTGAATTTTATCTTCTACACCTTTGCCCAACACCAATAACAGCAGCTGGTACATAGCAGGCATTTGGTAATTAAGTGTTGAGTGAATTAATATACCTATTAGGCTTTTCTAATTTGTATTTGTTTTCCTGTTTGTTTAAAAAAAAAAAGGAAAAAGATATTAACCTGTTGTATTATCTGGGACAAATTTGCCTTAAGCCTTTCATAGTAAAATTTGGACTATGCTTCCCCAATCAATTACAGAGAGGAAACAGAACATAATTTATCCTTTTTAAAATCTGATTCAGCCTTGGCTGGTGTGACTCAGTATACTGAGTGCCAGCTGGCCTGCAAACCAAAGGGTCACCGCTTTGATTCCCAGTCTAGGTAGGGTCCATGCCTGGGTTGCAGGCCAGGCCCCAAGTAGAGGGTAAACAATACGCAACCACACATTGATGTTTCTCCCCCCTCTATTTCTCCCTCCCCCTCCCTCCCCTCTCTAAAAATAAATAAATAAAATCTTAAAAAAAAACTGATTCGGGATAATCACTTTTTGTTTGATATAGCATTTTCTATAAGAAATTGTTTTTCAGGTAAAGGTAAGTTTCCTGATACCTTAAAATACTTAAGAGTTAAAGTATTTTTTAAAAAACAACTTAATAATATTCAATAATAAATAAGTAATAAAACAATAATTTCCCATATCTCCAAAATCTCCAATAACTGCAAGGTTAGAATTCTCTATTAGGTAAGATAAGCATTGTAATAACTTCTACATGAGGACTACTGAATTCCACACTTAAGAAAGACATGTTGCTTAAATTAAAAAAAAAGTCCTCAAATATTTCATTTTGAATCTTGATTAGGTATGACTTGATAGTTAAAGGCTGTGATTCTCTTAAGAGAATAGATCAAATAAACTAAAGCTCTCCACAAACATATACTTTATGGGAAGCACACTCAGTTATTCCTGTCAGCAGTAAATGACTCCCCCTTGCATACTCCCATTCACCTTTCAGAGGCAGGACCCACAGCAACCCCATTTTCTGGGTGGTCTACTGGGTTTCAAACCTATTGACCAGTGATACTTCCCCCTGGAAAGAGAACAGACCCGTCCAGGTCCAGGTCAACAACTCACGAATGCTGGATTTTCTCCCAGAACACGTCCAACCTATAGAGCCAGAGGTGTGGCTCAGGTTGCATGGCTTCCTCAATATTTCTAAAAGAGTTTCTTTTACATGTTCATTTGAAACTTACATAGTTTACTTCTAATGCATATTTATAGTCTAATAAAAATAAATCATATATTTCACATTTAATTCTAACAATATTCTAATACATTTTATACTCTAACATATAATTCTAGTAAAATAGTCTCTTCTCAAAAAATGTAGACTCACTGCAGCCCGGCAGACTGCATGACACCTGATGGTACTGCACCCACCCTTAAGGTGGCACGGTTGGCAACCGAGACACACTCAGAACCAAACATCTGGGGAGGAGTTTTCCTCCTGGCAAAGATTCCCCTTCCCACGGTGTTCTTCTTAGCACTACTTTCCCCACTGCTCTGCCAGGGTTTCAATCAGCAAGGATTTCTTGGCAGTTAACTCACAATTTCCACCCACCAAAGGAAACTGAAAGAACCAAAGGCAACCACCAGCTACTTGAGAATTTTAAAGTTGCCGTCTACCACGGAGCCATGCAACTGAGTAAATTCCCATGTGACTAAATGTAAGAGAAAGCCCCAGATCCGTTCAGGCTACCAACTAATTGTCCTGTGTTTGGGACACAAGCACTATGACTATATCTCAAGGTTTAAGGGTTGACAACAAAAATTCCACATTTTGTGTATTTCAATAAAAATCTCTCTTCACAAAAACTAGTTAGTAGTTTCTGGTTTGCAAAGAACTTTACTATTTGTTCCTTAGTATTTTACTAAATGCTATTATAGAAGTGCGAGAACAAGTTGTCCCCAAGTAACTAAGGGATATGCTTCAAGGGTTTAATAAGTAGCATGTGTACATTATTTTGCAATTGAAAATACTGCCTTGCCACACATCACCAGGTGAGATAAATAAAAGGAAACTATCCACGTTTCAGTTGAAGAAGCCCAGCTCACACGGTTTGAGTGTTCAAGGTCACAAAGGAGAAAAGGAAGTAACCAAAACTTAAAACACAAGTTTTCTGTTTCTCTAATTATAACACACTGAATGTGTATAAGCTGGAGCTGGGGATTTGAAAGCGATCTTCCCACAACCGTAATATTATACACAGTGGTTTGGAGTCTAGACTGAGCCACAGACTTTTTCAACACTGTTTACCTCACAAAGTCTGAACTATCAAAAAGTGGTACAGCACTATATGCCTAAAAACGGGTTTCTGTGGGGTGACCTGAGCAAGGCCCTAATGGATAAGATCACGCCCCTTTGGTAAGGAATGTACCATATACTGCAGAGGAAAGATCCCCACTCATATGAAGGACTGGCCACTCTTCCCAACACCCATCCTCTGAAGAAGCAGCTGTATCTTTGAGAGCAAAAATGGACTGCAGAACCACTGACACATCTCTTCCCTTCTTTCTGGTCCCAGTGGCCACCGTTTCTCCTTACCAGTGGAGATATAAGAACACAGTAGCTGTAGAAATACTAGTTGCTTTCTGGGATTGTGGTGGTATCACTCTCAATCGCTAGTAAAAGAAGCAGTTTGTTTCATATATTAGATATGTGTAAGTCAGAAGTACCGATAGCCAGAGCAGTAGACAAGTCTCACCTCTTTTTCCCATCTGACTGACGAGCACTCAGATGGGAGTGATTCAGACTGCAACAGAGATCAGAGGGAAGAACTTTCTTCTTCATTTTATATCCAAATTCAAGAGAGTAATGAAATCAGAAAAAAGTGACTACATTTTTTAGATATATTCATTTTATTTGCTCAAAAGTAGAACATTAAGAAGAAAACATGATTAAGTCACTGCTATTCTTGCCTCTCATTTCCAAAGGGTATCTTCTACTTAGCAGGCATACTAATTTTTCAAATGATGGTTTCTCTAACAGCTGTGAAAACCATAAAAGCTATTCTCTACAGGCCAACTATAAAGGAAAGATGGGAAACCCACATCCTGACTGAGCAAATACCTCTTCATACTTCCTTTTCCCCTTTGATGATGGAATAGGAAAAACTGACTAAGATTCCAGCGATTTCATACATTTTAAGCATCCCTCCTTACTTCTCCCCAAAATATAAACCAGTTTTCCTATATTGGAAGATAGTATGAGCATCAGAATCACATGGGATGTTTAAAAAATAAAACAAAAATGTTCCACCTGACACAGAGGTGGAAAAAAGGAATATGCAATTTTATATGACTCCACAGAAAATTCTGATGATCAGGTTAGTTCAAGACAGTTACCACAGAGGAAAGAACACTCACTAGGTAGTTCACACTTATCGGCCAGGCCTCCTCTGCTGTTCCCAAACCCCTGGGACGCCTTCCAGGACACCCTTTACCCCCATATCTGGTTATACGCCTCCTCACACACGTCCTCACCCTGTGTGTTCCCACAGCATATTGTATGGCATTCATCGGATGGAATTAGGGCTGTTAATGCACTGGCTCCTCCTTGAGGCTATGAGTTTCTTGATGGTCACGCATTTTAACATTGTTATGTGTTTCAATATTCCCAATATCTGGCACCAGGACCTGGCATTTGTCAGGTATCCAACATTTGTTCATCAAATAAATGACTAATGAATCAGAAATCACAGATTTCATAACTAGTTCTTTTCAATTGGGTGATTTTAGTTAATTAACTTCTCTGAGTCTCATTTTCTCTTCTCAAAAATGAAGATACTGAACAAGATAATTTCTTAAGGAATCTCCAGTTATAGACGCCCAGTCAAGATAAAACTATATCAAGTCATAGCAAGGTTCCAGGTTAGGCTGTAAACGGTGGGTGGCACAGAATACATAGTCAATAAATATGTGTGAAACACACTGGTGCTTTTCCTTATTTTCCTATTCACAAGTAACTTGGACAATAGGCAAATCTGCCACATTTTCAGTGGTGGTAGCCTCAAATTATCACGTAGAGTACTGTTTTTACAATGACAGGAAATTCAGATTTAGACAGTTACGTAGTTCCAGCAGCATTTTAATCAAGCATTGGTTCTCTAAAGTCTGTGGGTGGAGCTCTGAAAGACTAATCAGTTTAATAAATGCATAATTGATTAAAAGTTTAACTGTTTTCAACACTAGCCCGTTAAGCTCCACAAGAGCAGGGACAGTGTCTGTCTGGTTCACTGGTGACCCTCCCAATGCCTAGCAAAGTGCCTGGCTCACATCAAAGGGCCGCAAATGTTTATTATGTGAACAGGTGCTGCTGAAATTAGCACTGACTCCAGAATAACTGAAGGAGGCCATAAACTACAGTATGTGCTGCCCCACTGATTTCTGAATTCCTTATAAACTAAAGGATGTTCTGGCCCCAAATTTGTGGGACATGTCTTAATATTATCTGTGATAGTTTTGACAATAGAATACCAACAGATAACCACTAATTAACAACCCAAACTCAAAAACATGGCAAGTATTTAAGGCGAATTTATTAAGAAAAAATATATACATATACCACTAAATTCACTATTGTTTCTAAATACATATTTATTTCATTAAGTACTTACTTCCACAATCATCTTTAATATTTATAGTAGCAAATGGCATATCTACCAGAAGGTCCATAGCATTGGCTTCAAATTCTTCTGATATTTCCCTTTTTCTTAACATATTTTCACAATCACTGGAATTTACTCCTTCTTTAACATATCACAAAAAAGAAAAATGTATTATTTAACTTAATTAACTTACATTCTAAGCTAAAAATAACTCAACTGACTTCAATATAAACTAACATGTTAAGAAATGATACCACATGTATTCAAATATATTGTGAAACTCCTTATATTAATATTATGTATCTCATACTCTACATTTTTATAAATGCATTTTTATGCTAAGCAGCTGTAATAATTTTCTGAAACACTCTACTCAAATCAGGGTTAGATGAAGACTAAGTTAATCAATAATCTTCAAGATCTTTTATAGCTATGGTTTCTTAACTCTAAACCTGTATTTTTTCACATATCTTTTGAAAATAGACCAACAAAGTTTTGTAGGTCTTATGTTTATTTTTTAACAATATCACTATGTATTCTCGTCCATATAAGCTTTGACCTTTTTTGTTCTTCAATAAAGACTTTTAAATCTTTTCTCTCCATTATTACATCAAAATTGGAAATTCAGTCAAAAATATATGGCTCTAAATATGCTATTATGGAAATTCAATGATTAAAAGACAAAAAACCTTACAGTTTACTATGAGTCTAATCATAAACTCACAACTATCTGAAATATGCAAGAACAAGTAACCGTTTCCTTTCTATTGTTATGTGCACATTGAAAACTAGAGTTGATACTGAAATAAAAATTCTAACAGAGCAATACAAAAGCTTTAACAGATAAGGACGCATCTGGCACCTTTGGTCACACGCGGCTACACAGAAAGTCATCACTGACCGTGGAGCTTACACCTGGGAAGCTAGCAACAAAGAATAGTGCTTGTGCAATTAAATATGCACAGCCTGAATGAAAATTAAAACAAAATAAAGTAAACCCAGCATCTGCTGTTCTCTATTTTATTCTTAATCTAAGTAATTAGTAATAATTTCTAAGGATCTAAAGTATGACATAGTGACTATAGTTAATACTGTATTACACACTTGAGATTTACTGAGCAGATCTTAAGCATTCTCACACAAAAAAAAACTATGTGAGGTGAAGCGTGTGTTAATTAACTTAATTGAGATAATCATCTCACAGTGTATACTTATATTAAATCATCAGGCTGTTCACTTTAAATAGATACAATTTTATATGTCAGTTATACCTCATAAAGCTAAAGGGGGAAAAGAACGTAGTAATATGAAATTGGCCCATTTAACACTGACATCTTAATACTAGCTCCCGAGTCCCTGGGCCACTTGGAAATATACTGGATTCTTGGCATTATGTGAACTTTTGTGCTCTAATGACACATTTTGAAGCCAAGAAGAAAAATTAAATAGCCTGTTTAATTAAATTTAGTCACCCTTTTTAGTGAAAAAAAGTTCTTGCAATAGTTTAACGTTTAGTTTATGTTGAGCTCAATTAATCAACAACAGAGAACAAGAGCTACACGGACCACTGGCTGTACCAAAAAGAGAATCATGCAGTGACAATGGTGACAACAGGGGCATTTAGGTAATTGTGAAGGCAAGCTGGCTGCTGTAACAGAAAGGGTTTGAGACTAGACATCAGTCTAGCTGTGCGATCCTGGGCAACTCATATGAACTATCTAGGCCTCAGCAGTCACTTGATCTCTTACATGATAAGGTCATCCTGGTTGAAAAATTCCAAATCCTGGCAGCCCATTAGAATCACTTGAGGA
Source organism: Micronycteris hirsuta (assembly GCA_004026765.1). NCBI lineage: Eukaryota > Metazoa > Chordata > Mammalia > Chiroptera > Phyllostomidae > Micronycteris > Micronycteris hirsuta. The sequence goes on along the minus strand of PVJI01012293.1, from coordinate 29,023 downwards.
GGTGTTTTTAAATTAACAGCGTCTGGTCCCTCCCCAGGCCAAGTAAATCACAATCTCTGGGGATCAGGCCAGCCTCCAGTATTTTTTTTAAAGCGTTGCAGGCTGATTCTAATGTGCAATGGAAGTTTGAAAAACACTACCCTAGAAAACCCCCCTTTTACCTCTGCCACACTTTTGTTTCTACACCAGACTAAGCGACAGTGTTAACAACTGAGAACAATCAGTTTAAAGGTAAAAACTCAAACCAGATGCTAACTAACAAGGCCATCGTTCTGATCCCCAGTTCAGGGCTGACTTAGGTAATCCAGTCTCCTTCTAGGTAATTGTGCTTCCTCCTGTCACAGCACAAATACATCATGTTATAGATGTCCCCAAGGATGTCTTCTCCTTTAGACTCTAAGCCAAAGAGACCTACAGTTTGCAGCCCAAACCCAGACACTTTTGAAAGTGAAAGGGGAAGCTTTTCATAATTACACTTGTATCAGGTAGTAGGGTCACCTTACTCTAAGTTCCTTAGGTGCCATGTTTTATTCTCCTTGGATTCCTCAATGCCTAGAACAGTGTTCAGTTCACAGTAGGTGATCAATACATTTGTACTAAATGACTGAATAAAGGTCATGTGCACATTTGGGAGTGGCTAATAAATTATTCCAGCTGCGCTGCAATGGAGCTTTATCTCAATGCCCATGAGAAATAACTCCTGGTGGGTAAAGGCACATCAGATTCTCATTTTCACAGAATGAATGAGGAAAGGTACTACATCCCGTATGACATGAAAACAAATACTGATGCATAATATGACTTGCTCAACATCATTCTCCATCTTAAATAAAGCATAGAGAAACTAAATCCACAAGAGCCTAGAACATGAAAAATGAATGTCGTTCCATTACATGACAGAATACTTGAACTTTGTTCCATTAAATTACAGAATACTTGAAACCATTTTTTATAGATCTTAATTATTAACTCAGGAAAAAGAGAATATTTTGTTCTAGCAACTCTTGAAAGAACTGCTGGCCATTGTATAGAGCACTGTTTCTCAACAGGGTCAAATCTAGAAGCCTTCCTCCAGTTCTCTAACGTAAGCTTCAGTGTCAGGCAGAGGCTGAGAGACAATGGTCAAACACATCCATCATAACTTTTATAGAAGGTATAAATATTTTACGTTTGGAAACTGCCTTAAAATAACGGACCCTTAAATAAAGAACTTAAACTGTAAATTCATTGTTTTCAGTACTTAAAATTTGGTCTAACCTTAGTTAAAATAAAATTCTATCTTTTGTAAAAATCCAAATAAAAACAATGTTTCTAAGTGCACTAATAACATAAAAATGAGGTCAGACCGGCAAACTACTACTACTACCAATGACAGCTACCACTGAGCCTGTACCATGCGCCAAGCACAGCCAGAGAGTACTTCACAGACAGTCACTCCACGCAGCCACGCTAACAGGGAGGTACCATTGGGTTGGCCAAAAAGTCAGTGTGGGCCCGGCTGGTGTAGCTCAGTGGATTGAGTGCGGGCTGGGAACCAGAGGGTCCCAGTTCGATTCCCAGTCGGGGCACATGCCTGGGTTGCGGGCCAGGTCCCCAGTGAGGGCCATGTGAGAGGCAACCACACATTGCTCTTTCTCCTTCCCTTCTCCTCTCTCTAAAAATAAATAAAATCTTTAAAAAAAAAAAAAAAGTCAGTGTGGTTTTTTCCATTAAAAAAAAAGACATTTTTCATTTTCACCAATACCTTTATTGATTTGGAAATTCTGAGTATGTGGGCCCTTCTCCCGCGTGGTAGAACCTTGATTATTCTCAATGTTTCTTCTATTGGATCACTAACAACTTCAACAGGTCGACCCCACCGACCACAGAAGTACGCAGCACAGGGGGAATCTCCAGCATGGAAGTTGGCAAACCACCTTTGACACAGTCAATCAGTCACAGCACTGCACAAATCTTTTTTGGGGTTTCAGTTGCATTTTTACCTTTCTTGAAATAATAAAGCATAATATGCCAAAAATGTTGCTTATTTTCTTCCATCTTCAATATTAAAATGGCTACACAAAATTTCACCAATTTTGATAAGTTTTTTAAGTGCACAATGATATGACAGCTGTCCCAATACAATCTAACAAAATTGTTTCGAATGAACTTAAAGACAACTAAGCACTACTAGAGCCATCCTATGGGAAAAAAAAAAACAAACTTTTTGGCCAACCCAGTATTATTATACTGATTTTACAGACTAGCCAATGAATTAACTTGTTCGAGGTTACAGCCAGGTCTCGGGGTGGAATTTAAGTCCAGTCACTCTGCTGCCAAACCTGCCCCTTCCAGCAACATGTCCTGCTGCCTCTTAATATACACAGTTTATAGTGCTGTAAATTGAAATAATCCTTTCAGAAAGCAGTCTGGCAACAGACCAGGAGCCATGAAAATGTTCTTCTTACTGATATATACAGTGTGCTGTATATCTCATATATATCATATACAGTATGCTGACATAGATTCACCACAGCTTTGTTTAAACAAAAAAGAAAAAGTGGAACAGCTTAAATGCCTAATAGGGATATGGTTACACAAAGTGTACTCACTCTAATGGCAACTAAGAATAATGGCTACAAAGACTGCAACAACCAGAAAAAAGTGTACACCAAACCTTGACTTTGTAAAAAGCAAATGTAACACTATGATTACAATTAGGTAGGAAAAGCTTAAAGGATATAAATTTCTAAATGCTGGCATAGCTGTGTTCAATACATTGGTATTTTCCCACTTTCTGCTACTCAAATGTTTTAAACAGAATTATTACTACTTTTGTAAGAAAAAAGTATACATTTAAAATGTACTTAAAATCATACATTAAGTGTACGCTAATATTCAAATATATGTGCCCTGCAACAAATGAGTTCATCATGGACAGTCCCATAGGGAGGCTCTTTGCCCCACAAAATGCAAGCTTCCTATTTGGATAATAAAATATGACTTTATTAAGCAAGACTCTTCACTCTACTAGGTATGTGTGTTTGGTATATTCCCCAAGAACCAATGGAAAGGGCCCAGGCCATCCATGTTCGTTCTGGCTTAGCTTGTAAAAACAGTAGATCTTACATCTGGCTAAATGCTGACAGCTGCGTGACAATCAACAAGTCACTTGACCTCCATGCTTCGGTTTCCTCATCATAAAAATAAAAGGACAATATAATAACTAGAGCGAAATGGACGAAATAAGATAATACCTGAAAAGGAATGCGAGGAAACAGTAACCTCCAAAAACATCTTAAACTTCGTGTTGAAAAACCCAGAGATACGCTATCTCAAACACCCAAACCCTCTGAACCCACCCACAAAGCCATAATCATTTTATTCCCATGACAATCGTAAATGTATTTACACTAGTTAAAAACTATTATACAAAGAAACTAACCTTTTAATGCTTTTTATCTTTTCATGCGTTTACACTACAAAGGGCTTGCAGAAGAGCACCTTCTCTCTAACTGACATTTGTCCCTTTCGCCTCAAGTGCAACCCCTAACTGGCTCGTACGTTTCGCAGTAAATGCTGCCTAAGCTGGAAATTAACTCTGGGCCCTACTACAGATTTGGCGCCAGTTTAAAAAGGTCCTCTTCAAACGCTTAAAGTTCTCAACGACACACTGTGGTGGGTCAGGTCTTTCACGTTAATGACACAGAGTAAAAGTCGAGATTCTTGAGGTTTTGCTAACCACACACCGTCGGAAAGTGTGTGTTGGCATGAAGTCTGTACTAAGGGTCACAAGATCAAAAAGGGGGAAACGAAATTGAAACCTTGGGTGCGTTCACACCCGTCGCCCCCGTTGCACCAACAGTGCGTACACTAAACCGCTTAGTTCGGAGTAGCACTGATGACACCCGGCGGCACCAGGCTACTCAGTGCTACGCCGAGTCCTGCTGCGGAGGGAGAGAGAACCCGCGCGGGGCGGGCAGGGGTCACGCTCCACGCGCCGGGAACGCGGGGGCGAGGAGGAGCGCGGAGCCAGGCCCACGCCCCCCGGCTCCGGTCGCGCTCCTCGGCCAGCTGGGCAGCCCTGGCTCACCCGCTTCGGGGCGCTCCATGGTGTCGGCACTAGCGGGCTGTGTGTCTCGGCTGGCAGGGGCAGCGGCGGCGGCGGCGGCCCGGCTCCGCGGCCCCGGCCTTTGAGCCGGGCGGAGGCCGGGGCGGGGCCGGGGCCCAGTGGGCGGTGCGCTGGGGCGGGGGCCGCGGCGGGCGGCTGGGGCCCGGGCCGCGGCGATTCGGTCTGCGTAGGCGCGGAGCCCCCCGAGCCGCAGTCCCCGGAGGAGCTGCATGCCGAGGCCGAGGACCCGGAAGGGGCGGAAGGGGACGCCCCGACGCGCAGTGGTACCCGGATTCGGGCTGCACGCCGGTGTGGGAGGGGCCGGCGAGCCGCGACCCCGGGGCCGCAGAAAGTTGGGGCTCCACTGAGCCCTACGAGGTTCAGTCCCTGCCACGCACCCGAGCGGGACGGCCCCTCTGCAGCCGTAGACTGCCATCAGTCATTTCCCGTCGCCGTCCTTTCCCGCCCCACGCTTTGAGGGGTGACATTGGGACCCGGCTGAAAGCATTTCCTGGCCTAGGATCTCTTGAGGATCCTTGTGTTTAGTTTTGCAAAGAGCTTTCAAAACACAGCTCTGATTACAAAATATTTGGGAATAGCAAGTTGTAGACGAACGACACTTTGGCCATCTGTACAGTTAGATATTCTCTTTAGCTTTTTTTAAAAGACAAATTGTGACAGAGTCACAAAATTTTAACAATTGTTTATGCCTACCAATTAAAAGGGAACTAACTGCAGGTTATTGCAGGTTAAATCACTGGTATAAGTAAAATGGAAGAAAAAAATTAACTATTTTAAAAAATTTTTTGACCTTGGTACAGAATTCTACTGAATTTTTCTTTTAAATGCAAAGAAACCATGCATTAAGAAAATTAGGTATTTCTCAGCAAATTGCCTTTTTAAACAAATTAATCTAGCCTCTCTTTTGAATGACATTTGGATTATTTTGAATGCATCCTAGAATAGGCATGGAAGCAAAGACCTCAGGACAATATATATCATACAAAATAAGTCATAAAGCTTGTTACCCTCATATTAAAATAATGCTAGCAAGTTCAGTGTTTGGTTTGCACACCCATAACAGTTAGGGGCTGATTAGAGGTCAGAGGGAAAGAGGGGAGGGGGAATGGGTAAAAGAAGGTGAATGGAGTAACTAAAAATCATATATACATAACAGAGACACAGGCAACACTGTGGTGATAGCCAGAGGGAAAGGGGGATGGAAGCTAATTGGAGTTGGGGAAGGGGGAGAAAAATGGGACAGAAAGAGACTTTGCTTGGGATGGTGGGCACACGATGCAGTCAGTGTGCAGATTATATTTTACTGAGTTAAATACTTGAAGCCTGTATGGTTTTGCAAACCCAGTAAATTCCATTTAAAAAATGAAAAGAAAATAGAAAGTCAAGTGGTTTGCACACTCCTAGCAATTAGGGGCTGATTAAGAGGTATGATAGGTTCCCCTAATATTTAACGCCTGAGCTCCCTCCTGAGGGTGAGCAGGTGAATAAGGCAGGTCTTTTTCCTAAGGAGTTGACCACCTACCTAATAGAGAAAGAATATGAGGAACTGCAATAAGTAATAAGCTAAAAAGTAATCCACATTAATGTTGAAGGGCATCAGAATATGCCACCCCAAAACATCCCTCTTCTGCTGTTCCAAACAGTTCCTGACATCACTACTTAAGCATTCCTGGCTGCCACCTAGGCCCAGTCCTTGCCTCACTGAGCTCTCCTGGTTCAGTCTCCCTTCCAGGAAGTTCAGCTCTTCAGACATAGCTGACTGGTAGTTTTCCTGGCCATGTGGATCCTCTCAGTCCTCAGGGTAACAGTTTCTTGGAAATTAGAAGACCAATGCTTTCCTTATAAATTACACTCTGCGTAAGAGATAGGGCAGGGTGGATGATATCGCGTGTTATTTGGATTTCTGAGATGGAGAGAATTCATTGAGACAGCCTGTTATTTTACAGACAATCGCATTTTTTTCTCCCAGGAGGACAGTGTACACTCCAAGGTCACTGGATTGAAAGTTTTAAAAAATAAAATTGAACTGAGGAAAGATTTTGAAGATCTTGTTGAAAGGAACTCTAAGGAACTTTACAAAATGAAAGACTTTCATAGGCAGAAGGGAGCAGGAACAAAGAAGTTAGGCTAGGCAAAAAGCAGATTGGTTATGGCAAGGTCATTTTTCTTTAGGAAGATTACCTAATAGTGTTGATTAAGTGATTCCTGATTGACTGGTTTAAGATTCCACCATGTCTGGGAGAGCCGAAACTGTAATAAAGTCTTAGCTTGGTGACTTGGGACTTAGCATAAGCAACTTCATTTGGGGCCCGTTGTCTTGTTTTTAACAGAAGGGTTCAGGTTCAAGTTACCACACTGCTTCAGTTTCACGACCCCTCTCTGACCTTCAGAGAGAGAGGGAGGGAGGGAAGGAGAGAGAAAGAGATTGGTTGTCTCCCACAGGCGCCCAGACCAAGTGTGAGAGGCAGAAACCTGAACTAATGTGTTGGCCCAGAAATAAAATAAAAGTGACAGAATTAAGTGATTGCAAGACAATAGTTGGCACCAAGACATTGGGAGGGAATTGAATTAATTGGGTGTTCCTAGAGCAATCCCAAATGAAGAGGATGGAGAAACAGACATGAGTTGAGTGGGCGAGATGGCAGATATCGTGTGCTGGGTAATGGACCCTCCCCCTGATCTCTCAGACAAGTCAATTATTAAATTCAACAGTCTTAAGTGTGAGTGATTTTGTTGTGGAAACCGAAGACCGGGCTGCAGAACAGAGACACACACGACTGGGAGGGGCCTGTGATTATAAACACCTAAGGATCTGCAGAAATCTTAGGGAGAGAGCTAGACTTCCATATGCCATCAAACCCTGATCCACTTTTGTTAGCTATTGAGAGGCAGCATCAGCATTCAACTGGATTCCATTTAAATGATCAGGGAAAGAAACCAGTAAAGAGAGAGATACAGTAAAAGATGAAAACTGATTGAGTAATATTGGAAGTCAGAACAAGATGAAGATGTTGATCTTAGGAGAGACAGGAGGGGTGGATCCTGTCCATGTTTGCATGGGGTCTCAGTTAAGGGAGCTACTTTCTAAAGGTGTCCGTTTTCCTGATGGAAATAAATGGTAATGGAAATACTGGCTGGGTATCTTAGTTGGCCAGAGCATTACCCTGATACACCAAGGTTGCAGGTTTGATCCTTAGTCAGGGCATATATAAGAAGCAACCAGTGAGTGCATGAATGGGTGGAAAAACAAATCGATGTTTCTCTCTCTCTCTTTTCACACGTTCTTCCTCTTTCTCTAAAATCAATCAATCAAGTCTATTTTGGCTGACATAAGTATAAAAAAAAGAAAATAGGTAGTGAAATCATAGTCTTGGTAATTTAGAAGCTTTATAGATAAACAAGCAGTCATTGAAATTATGCATTTGAATGAGGTTGCCCAGGAAGAGTGTATGGAGGTAGAAAATTAGGCAACTGTGAATGGAACACTTTCTATCTTTGTGATAACAATCTGATTTTTTCATTGTTCATTTCATCAGCTGCCTGAACTAATAAAACATACTTTCTATGTTTCTTTCCTTCTGGGTAAGAATAAGAAATAATCGCTAAGAACATTTTCTTCAAGAACATGATTCTTTTTCTTCAAACAAAAAGGGATCATAGCCCTGGCTAGTGTGGCTCAGTGGAATGAGTGTCCGTCTCCAAACTAAAGGGTCACCAGTTCAATTCCCAGTCAGGGCACATTCCTGGGTTGTGGGCTAGGTCCAAAGCTGGGAGTGTGTGAGAGACAACTGATTGATGTGTCCCTTGCACATCAATGTTTCTCTCCCTCTCTTTCTCTGTGCTTTCCCCTCTCTCTAAAAATAAAATCTTTATAAAAGACAAAAATAAAAGGGATCTTTAATTTCTTATGAGGTATATGCTACTTTGTATCATTATGCAGAAGATAATGATGTTCTTATATTGTGTTTGGATAATCTCTGTTTTTATGCACTAAAGCAGTGCTCCTGACCACATTTTGGGCAAATGCCAAATTGGGAGATTAGGCTTTAACAGCTCTAATTAGGCTTCCTGAAATTGATTAGTGCTGGGGATTAGTTTCTCATCTGAGAGTTTTATTTTACAGGATTTCTAAGCTTAAAACTGTATGTTTTCTTGGTTATTTTTTGTATCATATACATCATGGAAGTTGTCATTATACCTTCCAATAGACCATTCTGCATTAATGATTTGTTGTTTTTCTGTTGTTGTTGTTACTCTCTGGTAAGATTTTCTGAATACTGAAAGGAAAGTTTTAAGAGTCATGTCAAATTCCACTTTCTGGGTCATCCAGACTGTTATTATTTGTTGGTTTCATTGTCCTCTTGATGTGCTAGAAAGTATTAATGCAGGTTATCTTTAAACTTCCCATTGTGCATTTTATTTTATTTTATTTTATTTATTTTTTAGGTCTCAGCATAATTCTAGAGCTAGTGTTATTACACACCCCATTGTACATTTTAAATGTGTGTTATAATTCTTTTTCTTGGGGAAGTATTAACAAAGGTTATGTTAATATGGTATTCTTATCTGGATTAGTAGATGTCACATCTTTTTAAATTTAGTCATTTTATTGCATATTTGGCTTAAGTATTTCTTGTTTTTTAATAGGGTAATTGATATTCCAAACAATATCACATAAGACTTCACTGTCAAGATTAACCTTATTTGTATGCCAATCAAAGTATAATTGACAATTACTCTGCCATGAGGTTTCCTTTGTCAATAAAAGGAATGGAAAAAATAGAACAAGTTTAAAAGTTCCAGAAAGAAATAGAATCAGAATGGAAGAAAACTTGAATCTATTCCGCCTTACACAACAAGGATTTCCTTACTGACAGTCATCACTTTGAATACATTCACTACCTAACAGCTCTTTGCCTAAAACTCAGTTCAAACAACATCTTTCATTGTCTGTTGACCTAGCTATACAATGAAGAAATCCAGAATAATTATATTCAACAAAACTGCAAAAATTTCTTCGCTATAAGGTATCAACTCTCCAACATCCTCTGACTCTTTCAGTCTTTATCACTTTATAGAAACTTAATACATTTTCTAATTATATTTTATATATAAATGCACAATATATAAAAGTTTATGCTACTTGTTTATTTAATATTTTTCAAATGACATTTCAAAGATGTACTTTTTATATAGTATAATTTAAACTATATTATCATGTTTTATTTTATTATACCATCAGTATTTAAGCAGTTTCTAAATCTTGATCATTTTGGTTATGTTTGGCTTTTCAGTCAAATATACTTACAAATATCCTTGGATTTTTTTTCTTTCTTTTATACTATTTTCTTGACACAAACATCAAAAGTAAATTTACCAAGGTGAGAAGAACTTGTTTGATATTACAGCTTTTTTAGTAGTATATCAGATTGATCTACAGAAAGAAAAAGTATAGGCATCTGCTCCCCAAAAAACCCTCACTACATTGGATTTATTATTCAACTTCCCTATTGTTTGTGTTTGTATCTCTTTTTTTTAGATACTTGAAATACAATTTTATTTTGATTCTAAACAAAGAGAAATGGGAATGACAGTAACAAACAAGGTTTCACTGCTGGACATTGAGATGTGGCATGATATTCGAAACTCACTAAGGAACAACTGCGTTCCAACACAGCTAAGTATGGAAGTCCAAAAAAATGAAGGTATTTTTTAACTGCTGTATTTATTCCAAAGCCCATTCATCTCCTTTAGCATCCCAAAGATCAAGCACATGTTCTGCTTAGCTATTTAATAAAGTGGCAAAACACTGCACCACTGACGTCATGAGACAGTTGCCTATAAAACTTGACTTCTGATGCTGGGCTTCAGCTTTCCTTTCTCACAGGTCACTATCGTCACCCGGGAGAATGGTGGTTTGAGCAACCTCTAGCTCATGCTCATATTTCCTGCCAGAGCTGGGCCCATGACAACCTCAGGTGGGGCAGAGCAGGTATGGCAACAAACTCTAAGTTAGGGTCTCCAGTTAGTTTTCTAGCAAGCCAGAGAAAGGGCTCTTCAGAGTTGTGGTTAACTTTTGCCAAACGTGTCATAGTACTGACGATTCTTCTTTCAGAGGAAGACAATGATTTTGCCTTAACTCTCCTGTCCTTAATATCCACTTTGCTGCCACACAACACATCAGGGATGTTTTCACGCATTCGTTCCAGATCTCTATGCCAGTTAGGCATGTTCTTCTAAGTAACTCTGGAAGTTACATCAAGCACTGTAAGGGGCTTGACTGTAATAGCCATCTCTCAGTGCTCCAAATTTCTCCTGACCAGCTGTATTCTATACACTGAACTCAATAGACCCTCTGGTAGTGTGGAGCATAAGGGGATGGACCTCAACAGCCAAGATAGCTACATGTGTCTCAAAGTCACCCGTCAGATGATGTTTCATGAATGTAGTTTTTCCAGTCCCACTATCACCAACGAATACAACTATGAACTGAACTTGGGGTTCTTCTTGGGCAGCCATTGTGATGTTACTTCTAGAAGTGTCTCCCGGTTCATCTAACTGAGAGCTCCATGGTTGGTCTTCTTAAATCATCAGCAATGCTGAATTTTTTCAAATGGTTAAATATGCATCAAGCACTTAATATATTGCCAAAAATTCACTGGGTCTTATAAATCGGCATCATTGTCTATGGCAGCACAGTGGAGGCTTATGAGCATGGGGCTGAAGACCGGTTCCCATCTGTAAGGAGCTTTTGAGACAGGCCTCACAGACAGTTACAATTTCTTAGCAAATTAAGAATGAGTTCTTCAGCTATGAATTCATCTCTACACTCTTGGGGGGGGGGGGCGTTGTTATTGCTCTCTAACGCTTTTCAAATACACTAAGCATACTAATAATTTGTTATTCCCTAAGCATCCTTGAAGACTTCCAACAATTATACTTTAATGATCATGTTTACTTCATGTTATCTCTTCTTCATCACCAGTAGAAAAATATCAGTTCTTTCTTTCATATTCTTCTCACATGTCCCCCTTATTTGATTTTTCCCAACCAAACGGGAATATTCTCTACTCTGAAATTCTCCTTTGCTTTATTTTTTCTTCTGTTAGCATATTTAAAATAGTCTACCTTTTATTGTAGGTAATCTTCTTATTGATAGTACTTTAAAAAAAAAAGATTTTATTTATTTTCAGAGAGAGGGGAAGGGAGGGAGAAAGAGAGGGAGAGAAACAGCAATGTATGGTTGCCTTTCACATGGCCCTCACTGGGGACCTGGCCTGCAACCTAGGCATGTGCCCTGACTAGGAATCGAACCAGGACCCTTTGGTTCCCAGCCCACGCTCAATCCACTGAGCTACACCAGCCAGGGCTTATTTATAGTACTTTAAGGGAGCCTAGCACTCAGCTTAGTACTTACGACAGACTTGATTTTTTTTCTGGAATAAACAAGGAGTTGACTGATCAATGACTTTAAACCAAAGTCTCATCTCATCTATATTATATAAGTGAAATGGGAAATCTAGGAAATTTCTGAATGCTTTTAAATAATATCTTTAAATTGATAATCTAGCAATTTCCTGATCAAAGCCTCTGAGTGGCTACACTTTTTTTTCTCAATCTTTGTCTTGTTTTTGTTTGGTAGACATTTAACTTTCATAATTTCCTAAATTGTACGTCAATGTATTTGACCCCAAGACCTTTAGCTAATCCTGATAGAAGTAATAAATTTCTCAGCAGCTTCATTTCACTGTCTGGAAGGACTTAGAATTGCATATATATATATGACCTTTTTTTCTTCTTCTAGAATGCGAATTGAAATATGTTAGAAATCCTTACTTTGTCTTCAATTCCTTTCAACCTCTCCATATTGTCTTAATCTCTTAATCTCTCTCTGAGCTTCATTTGGGATAAGTTTTTCACATGTTCCATCCGGTTCACTAATCCTTCCTTCGGCTTTGTCTAATATACTGTTCACCCAGCCATTGAGTTTTGAATCTCAGGGATTATATTGTTTATTCATTCATAAGCCTGTATTTGGTTCTTTTTCAAATCTGCTGGTATTTTCTTCTAGTCTATTGCTTATGTTTTTAAGTGTCTTTTTTATATTTCTTCAAACATATTAACCATGTAATTCATATTCCATACCTGATAATTCTAATAGCTGAAGTCTTTGTGGATTTGACTAAACTTTCTGGCTTTCATTCCAGATCCCTATTTACACTTCTTTTATATCTTATATACGTTGTGATTTTTTTTTTATTGTGAGTTTGTATTGTAAATTCTTTCAAGCCTGGTTTGAAGTTATATTCTTGAAAAAAAGACATAGGCTTGTTTTTATGTCCCCAGGGGGCACTATTAACATGGAACAATTTCAATTAAATTGCCCTACTTAATGTCGCATACTTTATGGGTAGGGTTGTCAAATAAAATACAGAATACCAGTTAAATTTTAAATTAAAAAATGAATAATTTTAGTGCAATATTTATGGCATATACTACAAGATTATTCAAGTTCAACAGGGCATTATCTATTTTTATTTGCTAAATCTGGCAACCTTATACATAGCTTGAATTGGGTTTCAAATCCACATAAGCATTTGCTTGAGGTTGTGAAGAGTCAGGGAATTTTTTTCTCCATTCTCCCAGGGCAAAGGTAACTTTGCAACATTATTTTTTCTAAGGTAGATCTTTAAGGTAAATTTATTTCTTGTTCACTCTTATACTGAGAGTGTTGTCATTAGAATTTCAAATCTATGCAATGAATTTCCATAAATATTTGGCTTTATCTTCTATCCTCTGCATACCATGTATATTTCAAAATATAAACTTAAGGTCCCTTAGCTTGTTCCTTAGGGTAAAAACCAGCTCTACAGATTACTTACCTTTGTCGATGTAAGAAATGTCCAAACGTGTAGAGATTTTTTTAAGAGTTTATTTGGACTGATGATGTTTGTCAGGGAGCAAGATCTCAAATGCTCCTGAAAATAAGTTGTGCAGTTTCTGTTTGCATTTGAAATTAAGGAAGATTACATGAAGGTGAGAGAAAGCAAGATGGGGGTAGTTACATGAGGAGGGATCTGAAAGGGAGCATTTCAAAGATGTCTTAACCTGGGTGCACAGAAACGATGGAGGGGGCTCACTTAAGCAAGTTAGGCCTTTTACTAAAGAAGTTGTGTGCCTGAGGGATGACTGCCGGCATGACCTGCTCAGTTAGGAATTTGTGATCAGATCACCCTGTGAGGTTACTTTCCCTAGGACACCTTATTTGGTCCACACCTTTCCTTTTCCTTTGTTGTTGTTTTTACAGATGACTTACGTTTTTCCTGCTCCATGAAGCATTTAAAAATGTTTTTACATAGTTTGTCCAGTATCTCTAGCTGTTTTTGGCAGCAGGAGAACAGAGAAAATGTGTTGTGAGGAGGAGTCATTCTGAATATATCAAATGATATTCTATCAGAAACACATATCATTCAATCCTTTGTTCCTGCTAATTCTGAAATCTGGCATTCTTGGTGGTATCTCCTCAAAGTTTTAACATTTCTTACCAGTTCATGGGTCTTGTCCACAGTAGTTAGTATCATTTGACTTGGCTTTCATACTCTGCAGAGACTGGTTCTCTGTCTAGTGACAGAGTGTGGCACTTGGCTCTGAGCTTTATTTAATGACTTGGGCCCCCCACTATCACATCTATTTCCGCCTAGCATTCTTTCGCTGAGGCTACAGTCTACTTCCGAGTGCCCTCATCTCTTGAGGATTTTATAAAACATGGGGCAATTTAATGCTGCCTCTACCACCACCCTAACTTGTCTTCTGAGTTAGTCCAAAAGAATCCCATTCTTACTGATCTGTTTTATCTGCTGTTTCGGAAACTACACTTGAGATCCCTTATGGGATTAGCCTTAGATTAGTGTTCCAGTTGCTTTTAGGAAGAAGACCAGTTTTCAGAGCAGGGTTCAATTCTCCCAGACAACTCTGTCTTCATGGGGGAGTGACCAGCAGCTTCTTTCTCCTGCCAGCGTCAGAATTTTGACTCGTGTTTCTTCTAGACGCATCCAGCACTGACATTTGGTACCAGTGGTGTCCTGGGACTGGCTCGTACCAGACTGTGAAAGCCAACTGTTAAACTTCAGGAATTTTGAGAGCTGATGATTAAGCTCCACTATTACAAAAATTAAATTATAGAAACTTATAATTAAATAACACATTTTAAATGGTGATAAGTATAAAGCTCTTAGAAGAGAAGAAAACATAGGAGTCGATCTTTGTGCATTGGGCTAGGCAAGGGTTTTTTAAATATGACACCATAAGCACAAGTAACAAAAGGAAAAAGTAAATAAACTATCAAAATATTAAAGTTTCATGCCTCAAATGACATTACTAAGAAAGTGAAAATGCAGCCCACACAATGGGACAAAATATTTGCAACCCGTGTATTTGGTTAGGAACTTGTATCCAGAATACATAAAAAAGACTCCTATAACTCAAGAATAAAAAATAATAATAATCCAGTTAAAAGCCAGGTAAATGAATTGAACAGATACTTCACCAAAGAACATACACAAAGAGCCGGTAAGTGCACGGAAAGACCCTCAACATCATTAGTCATCAAAGAAATGCAAATCAAAACCAGATACCGCTTCATGCTCACTAGGGTGGTGTGGCTATAATCAAAAGGACAGGCTATAACAAATATTGCTGAAGCTATGGAGAAATTAGAAATGTCCAGAATAGGCATATACATAGGGAGAGAGGAAGTAGATTAGTGCTTACCAAAACTGAGCAACCTGTGGATGGTGGGAGTGGTGGGGGTAATGAGTGAACTGACTGCTAACGATTACAGGGGCGGGGTTTGAGTGAAGAAAATGTTCTAAAATTAGATTGTGGGTTATGTTTGCACAAATCTATAAATATAGATTTAAAAAAAAATTTACTAAAAAACCATTGAGTTGTACACTTTAAACAGGTAAATCTTATGGTAGTTGAATTATATCTCAATAAGCTGTTAATAAAAAAATAAGACAAATATTTAAAACATAGCAGTCTCTAATTCTTTTACAATATTTTACTATTATCTGTCTCTTGAGGTCATTTACTGCGAGACGGTACCCAAGTGCCCCCAAAACATAGAATCAAATTGTATGCAGTGTTAAAACAGCAAGGACTATTTATCTCAACAAATAACTTGTTTATTTCTTTATATTAGTTAGCCAGATGGCAGTGAGAGATAATACTCTGTACTAATCCTTTAGGAAGACTAGTTTGCATGAGGTTTAGGCACAGACAATAATGATCTGTCCCATTGTAAGAAGTATAACAAAACCATAAAGGGCTTCATGACAAATAAAGTGATTAGAATACAGTCTACAAAGATGTAGTCAGTCATTCTGGGGCCTTCCATCAATAAATGCTTATTGAGCATTATAGAAAATGCAAAAATGAATTAGATCCTGCATGCAGTCAAGGCTCAATTAAGAAAGTAGAAACCAGTTTAAATATTTAAAGCTAAAGGTATTTAATACACAGAAGCAGGTACCAGTACTTAAAAACTTTTGAAAGGGCTTAAGGAGTGAAAGTCAGGGGAGCTGTCACCAGCTTTAGAATTCACTAAAACTGAACCTGAAACTTCTCATTTTCATGCAGAAGCCAGGAAGATGTTAAGAGATGAAATCAATAATATGGTCACCCTGCAGCCCAGGGATGAAAGGCTGGCCTGGAATATAGAAGCTGCTGCACAAGGTCTCATCTTAAATCCACTTGTCCACCACCACTGCTGCAGCAATGACTTTTATCTCTCTTCTGCCTGCTAACTCATGCATATGTACATCTCATCGGCAGACTCTAAACTCTATTTGGAACCTTCTGGCAAAAGAGCTTGGAAAAATGTGGTTGTCATTCATCCAACCCCTGCAATGAAAGCAAGAGTATGAAAGGGAATGGAAACAGCTCTAAGAACCAACAAATAATATGTAACTCATTACTCTCAAGGGTAGAAAGGTAATTTCTGAGACTTACATAGTATGAGTTAAGGATTCTTTCTTAGTGGCAGGGGATGCAAGTTGCAGAAATTTAATCTTTCCCTCAGATAACTTGACATGTCTTGAATATTGGGCTCTAGGCACTTTACCAAGTTGGCAGGCCCTGAAGTTTGTTGGAAGTTGATCTCCCACCCTCTGGCACATATCTTAAGAAACATAAAGAACACTGGTGAATTCTTTTAACTTGGTCCAATCGTCATTATGTCACTAATTTGTGACATAATGGGCCAGTGTGAAGTCCTGTGGGATGGCAAGACTATCAAATTTTATTTGGACTACATTATTACAGGGAGCTGGAGTTTTGATATAGCCCCAGGACAGAATTTACATACCTCTTGCTTTCTGGGTAAAAGTAAGGGTTTCTGGTGGTCTTTACTTATTACTATGGAACAGGAGGCAAAAAACTAGAGTTCGTAGGCTGGCCACTTGTTTTGGAAATAGAAGGGGTTTTTTTGGAATCACAGACATGGCCATTCATTTACTTATCTCCTATGGCTGCTTTCACATTATAACCACAAACTGAGTATTTTGGAACAAAGACCTTACTGACTTTCCAAAGTATTGCCCTCAAACTAAAGATAGAGAAATAAAAGTTTTAAATTTATTTCTAAAACAAAACTATGGCCCTTTTATGAATGTAGACACCAAAATGTACTTACAACAGTTAAAACCAAATACTTTTCTCTGAGATTTGAAATAATCAATACTTATTTAAGGGAAATTTTCCTTCTCAGTCTCCTTATACTAGTATAAAATAACCAGAACTATCTATGCAGCTCTCTTAACCTCTGATTTAAAAAAACAATAACAACAACAAAAAACCTGTTTAGAAGAATCGATGTGTATTTTTTGTACTGTTGGTCAGAGTAATTTGCAATATTTGATCGACAATTCATTATTACTTCTAATGAAGCACAATAAAAAAAATAAACTCTTTGTTCACTTGTTCAGAAAAAGCTCCAATGCAAATTTCAGCACAAGTCAGGACTCTCATTTGGAATTCATTAGAAATCACTCGCTCAGGTGCCACTGACCTGAATGAAGACATTGGTCTATAGAACAGACCCAGAGGTCTGTGCTGATCAAGCAGAGTAAACATTCTCTCTTGCTCCAAATCTCATGGTGGGCAGGGAGAACACAATGGCAAATATTGATTCTCTGGCCTTTTAATTTATACTGCCCCATAAGTTTTTCTTATGTTTTTGAATTCTCATTTTCCCATAGTAATTTGCAAATTATAACATTTCATAGGATTAGTGAGTGTTTTCAAAAACATCTTATGTGATCTCCGTAGCAGCCCAGAAAGTATTTGCTTCTCACATTTTATAGATAAGGAAACCAAAGCAGAGAAAGTCAGTAAACACCCCGCCTCACAGAGAAAAGGACCAAAGGGAATATTTACCAAGCATCCACTATATGGTAGGCACTATCTTAAGCCAGAACTTGAACTCACACCTTGACTTGTAGACTCCAAGTCCAACATTTTTGCTATCATGACTTATTAATCCCCATCATGGTGAGTACTAGGGTTGGTACTGGTGGTAGCAGCTTTTAAACAGATGAAGGTATAACGAGCACTGTCTCCAAACTGAGAATCAGAGGACAGGAGAAGAAAAGAAACACAACTATAAAACTTTAAGGTAAATGTTGTTTATAAAGCTATTGAATGAATGACATTAAGAGATGCTTATATAACTACATAAAGAATTATGCTGAAGAACAGGAAGTACTTTTGAAGAATTTAGTTGTGACATTCTAAAATATCAAGCCACAGGAAGTTGTATAATATCTATGGATAATTATTATTAAAGAGCAAACATCTTTTGGGAATGATTCAAATACAGCCCTGCTTAAAATCAGCAGCTATAGGAAATGTTTTCCTTCTAGTTCTGTTAGCACATGATACTATCTCTAGTAACAGGGTGTTTCCCACCACACACACACACACACACACACACACACACACACACACACACACACTAACATCCTGTAAATCTGTTGGGAAAGAGTCTGTAACATCAGATACGGATATGCTTCCTAAAATATGTGTGATCAAGCTCTGCGCAAAGCAGAAGAAAGAATAGGTATCTTTTTGGCTTCTTGCTGAGGCTACATGCTGTCAGATTCACCAGAGTTATTCGCTTACTAATTTATCCGATAAACATTTACTATATACAACCTATGTATAAGATTTGTGAAGAATATAAAAACAAATTAGTAAAACCCTTTTTCTATCTAATAGATCTTAAGTGACTTAGTAAAAAACCAATGCTGGTAACAGATAGGAATTATTATCTTCATTAGAAAGGCTAGAAAATACACAAAGGAAACCAAGCAAGCATCCTTTTGCCATCTAAGACAGAGCTCAGCAAATGTTTTCTGTAAACAACCAGATTGTAAATATTTTAGGCTTTTCAGGGCCATATGCTATCTGTTGGAGCTACTTAACTCTCTATTGTATTGCAAAAGCATCCATGCATAATACATAAATGAATGAATGTGGCTGCTTTCAATACAATTGTATTTATGGACATTGATACTTGAATTTCATATAATTTATATGTGTCAGAAAATATTATTCTTTTGATTTGTTAAAACTCATTTGAAATGTAAAAATCATTCTTAGCTTACAGACCATACAAAAAACAGGTGGTAAATCACAATTTGTCAATCCCTAATCAATGAAATTACCATCTGTGAAAGAAAATATAATTGTAGATGGCCATGAAGGATTCAGACAAGATACTAACATATTAAAATAAATATAAAACTAAATGGTAAATATTTAAGATATCTTCATACCAAGAGTTAGAAAGATGATAAAGTGTTAAGTGGATGGATCAGACCTAGCCCTCCTTCGATGAGTGATTCCAGCAATTGGTAGAAAAGGAATATAAATGACTGCATACTAAAAGATGAAAAACAAAGATTTAATATCTTCAGGTTTGTCACAGTTTTTAGCCTTATGTTGTCTAGAGGTTGAATTGCTTCCCATACAGCTCTCTGTACTTGGCTCCTACTTTTGTTTTCTGTTTCTTAAATAACTGACTTGGTGTATTAGTCAGGGTTCTTCAGAAAAACAGAACAAATAGGATGGATAAATATAAAATATGTATATGAGGTTTATATATACACACATAATATGTATATGATATTTTTAATGAGGAATTAACTGATGCAATTATGGACGCTGAAAAGTCCCATGATCTGCAATCAGCAAGCCAGAGACTCAAGGGAGCTAATGGCATAGATTCAGTCCACATTCGAAGACCGGAGTGCCAGTGATAGAACTCTCAGTCTGAGAGGCAGAGAAGACCAATGTCTCAGCTGTATCAGGCAGAAAAAGCAAATTCTTCTTTACTTTACCTTTCTATTTAAGCCTTTAATGGAACTATATAATGCCCACCTGCATTGGGGGTGGGGGATGGCAATCTGCTTTTCTCAGTCTTCCAATTCAAATACTAATCCCATCTAGGAACACACCCATGAGTGTACCC
This sequence comes from Micronycteris hirsuta, assembly GCA_004026765.1. NCBI lineage: Eukaryota > Metazoa > Chordata > Mammalia > Chiroptera > Phyllostomidae > Micronycteris > Micronycteris hirsuta. The sequence goes on along the minus strand of PVJI01012293.1, from coordinate 9,380 downwards.
AGAAATGCTTAACCAAATATCTGGCCATCCTGTGGCCCTATCAAGTTGACACATAAAATTAACCATCACATCAGAATTTCCGAAATTATGTGTCACTTGTGGATAGTATGATAGAAGGTAAGTAAGTGATACTTTGGGAGAAAACCTACCAGGTCTCTTAATAAAATCAAATTCTAGCCATCCAAGGGTTGGAATGGGAGGAGGATCTTTAAGTTCAGACTGTGACTGGACCTTGCGGCGGGAGCCGGAACTCACAGGCCTGACTAATCTCTCCAGAAATTCTCCGCACTGAACATCTCCTGTTTCCTGCCTCACATCCTTTTGCTCATTTTTCGTGTACTCCATCTGCTATAGCAAATGGCCTCCCAGTAATCATCTAACAGGGGCTTGCCTGAATTGCATTGTTTAACTCCCACTTTCTACTCAGAGGCTTCCCAGTTAGCATGGGGTGGAACGTCTGCCAGGACCTATCTGGCATTCAAGGAAGTGCATACTGGAAGTGTGAAGAAATTAATGCCCCAATGGGACAGCCTTGGCTGGTGTGGGACAGGAGCCAATGTGAAAAATGCTCCCCTCTTCCTTCCCTTAATGGGCAACCCTGAGAATCCTTGGAAGGTCTTGGCAAGATAACCTGCTTTTATTGGCTTGCTCTCTTTTCTTATTTTACTCCAGCTCTGCTTTGAGTGTGGGTAGGGTACTCAGAGTTTCTTATTCTGCTTGGGCTACAATAATAAAGTATCATAAACTGAGTGGTTTAAACAACAGAATTTATTTTCTCACCCTTCTGAAGTCCCAGATCAAAGTCTGGTAGCGTCAGTTGCTGGTGTGAGCTCTCTTCCTGGCTTGTAGATAGCCACCTTCTTGCAATGTCCTCACATGGCCTTTCCTGAGTGTGTGTACAGAGAGGGCATTAATGCTTTCCCAATAGGGTCCCATCCTCATAACCTCAAGTAACCCTAAGTATCTCCCAAGGGCCCTATCACCGAATACCAGTATGCTGGGGATTAGGGCTTCAGTAGATGAATTTAGGGAGGCCACAAGTATTCAGTCTGTAACACGGGTTAAGACATTCACATTCCCCTTGGGGAACCAGTCTCATTTTTGCTGGCACAACTATCCTGGCTTCAGAGGCCACTGCTCATCATCAACTGCTCTGGTCCAAGCCTGGTATTGGTAGTCCTAATTAGTGAAATGATTCCCCTTATTGACAACTCTGTAGGATCTGAGTGATGTTATTGTAGAGGACATGGCTGTAAAATGAGATTCGCTCCTAGTTCTCTGAGGGCTCCAGTGGGAACCTAATTTAGACTTTCAGCTCTGATGATGGAAACCAGATTGCCCTAGATCAGGGGTTTTGGATCCTGGATACACAAGAGAATCACAGGAGCAGCGGGGGTGGAGTGGAGAGGGGGTGGAGTGATTAAAATACCACTGCCTTAACCCACCTCCAGATCTTAATTTGGTTACTCTGGTGCAAGGATTGAAGCTTCAGTATTTTTTAATTCTAATGTGCAGCCTCAGAGGTACAGGCTAAGGCCCTATGTGAGCCTTTGCAAAATTACCTGCTGCCCATTGTGAGTTTGTCTCTTAGGAAACAGAGACTTATAAAAGTGACTTACTGCCCTGACCGGTGTGACTCAGTTGGTTGAGCCTCCTCTTGTAAAGCAAAATGTCTCAGGTTTGATTCCCAGTCAGGGCACATGCCCAGGTTGCGGATTCAGTTCCTGGTTGGGATGCATACAAAAGGCAACCTATCAATGTTTCTCTCTTACACTGATGTTTCTGTCCCTCTCTTTCTCCCTCCCTTCTCCTCTCTCTAAAAAATAAATGAGTATAAACAAAAAATTAATAAAAAAATAAATGAGTAAATAAATAATTTTTTAAAGTGACTTACTAAATAATATTTATGAAAGTTTTAATGTGGGGTTGTATTTCCTAATAGGTCATACAGCAGTTAATTTGAAAAGCTCTTTGAACCACTCAAGAGGTAATAAACACCATCACATTTTAAACAAAACATTGTATACCAATGTTCATAATGTTTTTCATAATAGCCAAAAGGTGGAAATGAGCCAAATGTCTCTCAACAGATGAATAGATAAACAAATTTTGGTGTATACATACAATAGAATATTATTCAGCCTTAAAAAAGAATATAATCCTGATACATCTACAATATGGATGAAGCTTGAAAACATTATGCTAAGTGAAAGACACCTGTCACAAAAGGCCACATACATATTATTCCACTAAGACAGGCAAATTCATGTAGACAGAAAGTAGATTAGAGGTTACTAGGAACTGATGAGGGGTGGGGTGGGGGTGGAGTGATTAAAATACCATTGCCTTAACCCACCTCCAGATCTTAATTTGGTTACTCTGGGAATGGGGAGTTGGTACTTAGTGGGTACAATGTTAGGGATGATGGAAAAGTTCTAGCAATTGATGGTGGCAATGGTTTCACAACACATTGTGAATATAATTAATGCCACTAAATTTTGCATTTCAAAACGGTTAAAATGGTCAACTTTATGTCATGTAAATCATAATAAAACAACAAAACATAAAATCTTCTCTTTATAGGTGTGATGATTCTGAAGAAGATTTAAGCTTCTCTGTAGATGGGCAACCGTGAAAGAGAAATCCCATTTAACAAAGGCTTTGGAATGTATCAACAGCCTGAAGTCACTATAAAGTGGTGCCTTTACTGGATACTTTTTTAGTTTTTTGAATATCAGTAAGCATGTTCGGGCCTTTAAAAGGAAAATTAATGCTTATTCTGTTTGGAATTTATTTTTCTGAAACTTTTGAAATCAAAATTAATGCTTGAAAAAAAAGGATGATGTCGTCAACTTAATTTGGTATCATTATTACAGATTTTTTAGACATAAAAAGTAGTTCTCAGCTTCAAAGATTATCAACCTATGGTTAACATAATGTTGGAGTATGTTCTTTAAAGGATGGAGATTATCATACTCTTGGAATTTCTGACTCAGGCTATAATCTGCCATAAAAAGCAATATAAAAGAGGATTTGTTGAAACTAAAGTAAATCATATAATTAGTTCTATTAGTGGCAGTGAGCGGTGAATGTAGTAAGATAATTCTAGGGCAAAAGAACTTCCTGTAGATTAACTGTCACCAGCTTTCTTTTTCCTCCTGACAACTTATCCACAATTTTTCTCCTTTCAAATTTGGATAATGCTTCTCTTTCTTTGCTTGCTGTTAACCTTACTCATTTCTTGCTCACACCTCCATCTCTCTCTCTCTCTGTACTTCTCTATCTCTCTCTCACAAGATACCTTTTTCCATGATAACACTTGCTCAGAAAATGTGATGAAAGTACATGGGAAAAAAACTAACTCCCGATTTCAACATTTTCTTTGCAAATAGCTCTTCGGTTACAGGTCAGTGGTAGAAGGCAATGGAGTCTATGTGAACAGCTGGGACATTGCAAAGTTCTTCTCCAGGATGTTTACGAAACTCCCCCTGCAGACAAGATTTTATGTTATATAAAAATTTTAGAGTTGAATGAATGAATAAAGAGAAGAGACAGAAATGGTCTAAAACATTCAGGTTTATAAAGACTTTTACAGAATGTCTTGGAGTCCTGCTGTCCTCCTGTGATGAAATCTCCTTCTACATCTCTCTCCTACATCAAAGTAGCTTGCCTCAGAGTTAAGTGGCTTTTGTGATTGACAGTCTCTCTTTATTCAGAAAGGAATTTCCTGATCTTGAAATGTTTGCTTAGTCTAAATCAGGGGCCTCCTTTCCCCTAATTTTTGACCCTTGCCTACCAATAGTGACTTCACCGTATGTGCATAGGAGTAGGGGATTTACACACTGAAGAGAAAGTTTTGCATTTCCTCTCTCTCTTCTGACTTGACTGAGGACTTATAGAAGCTTCCTTTTCCTTCCTTACTTCCTTTGGGCCTTGGAGAACCTTCAGCCCAATATCTGGGGCTTTGTTTTGTGGAGGTATTTTCCCATAGGCCAAAGTTAAACATCAGAATGCATTTTCACCTAGAAGCAGTGTCATCCAAGAGGTGTGTGCAACAGGTGTAGAGATTATAGATATATGGTTGAGACACGCCATGGCTTCCCAATCGTTCATTTGTTGGTTCAATATGTATTTATTTTTATCAGGTGACTGCTATATGCAAGCATCTTTGTACAAGTTCTTGTGGAATTTATATTCAGGTCAGGACAGTTAAAAATAAAGATAAACAAGTAAAATATATAAGAGGTTAGATGGTGATAAGAACCAAGGACAAAAAAATAAAGCGGAGAAAGGAGAGAGAGAGGGATGGGAGAGAGACTAAGGGAAAAGGAAGAGAGGGAAGGAGGAGAGGGAGGGAAAGGGAGAGAGATTGTGCAATATTAATTAGAGTAGTCCAAAAGACCTGTCTGATGAGGAAACAGCTGAATAAAGGTCTGAAGGAAGAGAAAGAGCAAGCCTTGCATACATCTGAAGGGAGAAGCTTCCAGGCAGAGGGTTCGGCAAGTGTGAAGAATCTACCTGAGGTAGTTGTGAATTTATATTCCTGGAAGAGCAAGAGGACCAATGAGGCTGGAGTAGAACAAGAGAATGAGAGAGCATCAGGAGATGAGGACAGAGAAGTGAGGGTGGACCAATCCTGTGATTCTTTGGAGAATACTGCAAAAACTTTGGTTCTTCTCCAGGTAACATGAAAAACTATGGGCAGATCATTGTTAAGCAGATCATTGTCATGTTTTGATTTTAATTCAAAAGGGCTTGTCCTGGATACACCGTTGAAAAAAGTCTGAAGAGGACACCTGCAGGAGCAGAACAGGTGAGAGATGATGGCGGTTTTTTAGACCGAGACAGGAGGAGTGGAGATGATGAAAGAAAATATACCCGGAAATGGCGTGAAGTCAATAAGCACTGCCTATGGATCTAATGACGGGTGAGCGAAAACGTCAACAGTTGAGATAGGCAACTTGGTCTGGTCAAAGTGTTCTAGAAGACATTAACATTGCAATATGTCAATTTCCAATTGAAATAGATACTATCAATAACGTCCATACTTACAGATGAGGAAATTGAAATTTATAGAGAGTAGGTAATTTGCCTAAAGTTTGTAAGGGGAGAAACTAAGACTTAAAATCCAGATCTATCTGATTAGAATTCATAATTTTAATCATCACAATTTAGTAACATACTTTTTAGACAAGTGTAAGAACAATATTTTAGTTTACCTTTGCTATGTACCGTAAAATTTACTTGCCCAGTTTTACTGAGATATAGTTAACAAAAAAAAATTTTTAAGCAGCAGAAATTATTATAAAGGTACACCCAAGAGAAAGAGAGCTACATACACTAAGTTACAAAATGTGTTTATTTGACGTTTCCTATCATTGCTCATAAAACTAGTGTATAATAAAGTGTGGTCAACAAATAGACATGGCTCACAAAAGCAGGGACACCCTTAAAGAAAAGGGGCCTGGCTGGGGTATGACTGTGTGTAGGAGAGTATCTTCCTTTTAGCCCAATTTGTCCAGCCTAACTGATGGTCTTCAAGGAGCTGTCCCCAACTGGGGAGGCAACACTGTTTTCTGAGTCACCTGGCTTCATCCACTCCACACCCTGTTCTTGGATAAACTGTCAGCCTCCTTTTGATACATCCTCCGTTTACACCTCCTATTTTGGTCCCAGGCTTTGCTCTGATTCATAGCTGTTGTTTTCATGTCTTCCACAGTAAAGGGAATCGGTGAGCAGTTCTCAGGTTTATTTATATGCCTTGGCTCCTCCTCTTTTTGTTTTTTGTTTTTAAATAGACCCTCACTCAGATGTATTCTGGCCCTCTGCCTCTATTTGTAAGTCAGCTGAGTGGTTTAAAATTCAACATGCATTTTCCTATGACAACTATACAAGAGCATTTGTCTCTCAGGTATATCTAAAAATGCAGGTGACAAAGTTTCAGCAAAAAGAACATGAACTTTAGAGTTAGGCAGACGTGACTAGTATTAGGATAAAAATGAGCAAATGTCATAAATGTAATGTATTGTATGGCTCAGAATAGGGCTCAATAAGTAAGAATTTTCTTCCTTTAGCTATGATCTATTGCTAAAAGAAATATACTCTTACAACTTTTCCCCTAAAACTCCTGACTATGAAATAAACACATAGTCCTCCTGAGGATTTCTAGTGTTTTAAAGGGTTGGTAACAATGGAAAAATAGAAAGTATATGGGAATTTTAAAAAACTTCTATTTACCACCCTATTAGACCTTGAAGTGGAAAGCCAGTGTAACACATTGATGCCAGGGGTGAAAAAGAAGAGGAGGCAAAATAGAAAAGAAAAAGAAGGAAGGAAACATTTATTGAGCACATATTCAATGCTAGGTATGTGTTAGACAGACTTCCAGGTATGGCGACCCTTAATCATCTTCTGTTGTAAGTGAGGGTGTCTCTGTAGGAGACAGAGGAGGACATCATGGCTCTGAGTTGATGAATCTTGCCTAAGTTCATGAAACTACTAAGTGGCGGAACTGGTATTTAAAGCTAACTCTGTCTGACTTCTTGTCCATAATATTTTAATATGTTTAACACATAACAAAGTGTATATAAATAGTATCTTACATTTTTCTTAAAGTCAGCCTTTACATATCTGTCATAAAATGAGCACTAAGTCATTGTTCTCCCAAAGAGTAATCTTATATTTCAATCACAACATTTTAAAATGTTGAAGCCTAGTTAATATGAGAAATCTGAATAAGATGGTAATGCTAATTTAGTTTTGTTTTTCTCAGACTTACTTTTAAAGAATTTATAATAAAAATACCTTTCTAAATGTAACTGTGGCGTAACTTCCTCAGTACTTTAATAGCTTCCAGATGTTTAGATAATTTTGTTTAGAAACTTTGTAAATTATCAAAGTTCTTTGCTGATTAAATAAGACTTATAATAAAGTAAGTCTTTTCTGCCCTGTTAGACCTCATGATGTTGAAAACCTTTTTGAAGTCATAACTTCAAAGTAGTTTACATGGTTGTAGTCTCATAACAAATGTAGGATTATAGACTTTTCTGTAAGATTATAAAGGAAATGAGACAGAAATAATGACAAAATGACTTCCCATGTTCCTATCTCTTCCTTTAAATGTTTACCAATTGGTCAACAAGCTTGATTTGCTGAAAGTCTTATTGACATCAAAGAATACTTTCTTTATGCAAAGGGTCAAGTGCAGTGCCTTGCCAACTGACAGACCACTGGCAACAGAGTTAAACAACTTAAATGGACTTAAGATAACGCTAATTCACACAGTGGGAAGTAAAAAGTCTAGATCTGTTGGAGACATGAATAGCAAAGTGTGAAAGGTGAGGAACCAATTGAGAAAAGGGTGAAGAAATATTGATGAGATGCTTAGATATAATGGTTATACCCCAAAGGAATTTGATATAAAAACAAACAGAATAAAGAAATAAGTAAAAAGGGTTGTGACTGAAGCTGAGAGACAAATTCTTAAAAATTTGATTTCTTTGTTTTAAAGATAGACAACATCTTAAGGCTCCAGAAGATAACAGCAACACAGAGAAGTTGACATTTAAATAAGTAATAACATAGTCGAGAGTGTCATGTGTAGCTATTGTCATGTTAGGGTGTGCGGTGAACTTGGACTATTACTACATGTGTGGATGAAGTTCTATTGCAGAGCTTGTTCTCTATCTATTGGTCGTCACCATCTTTTCCATCTGACTTGGTGGTTGTACAAAAACGTACATGGTATATATATACGTTTTCACAGAAGGACTTAAAAGATAGCACCAAGCCTGTGAGAAACAAGACTTCAATCCTCTTTTTTTTCCCTTTTACTCAGATGTTTCTTTCTAATGAATTGACCATTACATTTCCTAAATTCTGAAATGGCCAACAGACCATAGAAAGACACTGCTTTAGGCTCCTGCTTGAAACCGGCAGCTTCAGCAAACTGCTGGCCTTGGTTCAGGGCCAAAGGACTTCAATCCTCTTAAATAGCTTAAAGAACTTTAAAGGAGGCATATATTGTAAATATTATTGTAGTAGAAAATTTCACCTGCTCAGACTTAACCCTATTGTATTTGAACAATTGGTTAAATACTTATTTAGAAGTAGTTTTCAGTTGTTTTTATTACGTTGTTTCCTGGGTCTTATTTCACATCCTTTCCTCTGGGAATTTGCTTTACTAAAATTGTTCTGTAATCCAACAAAGGGACCATGACACCAAACTGGAAAAAAATAATGTTTACTTTTCTAATTTTGTCTTGATTTGTCTTCTATCCTTTTTTTTAATGGATAATAGGGAGAATATTATAGGACAAGCCTTCCTTTGCCTAGATAAGTTTTACCATAAGCTATGTATTCCATATATTGTAATTTAACACAAAATACTTCTCATTTAGAACCCATATGTGATAAGGATGTATTTCTTCAGATTTGCACATGTTCACAAACATAATTATGCTACTGTTCTAATTTCTTGATTACTTATAAGAACAATCATATCCAATTTACATTGTTGTTAAATACATTGTTGTGAAAAAAACTATATATATATATATATATATATATATACACACACATACCTTGAGGATCAAGATCATATCAATAGAAATATATTTCCATCACATATTTAAAGTCATAATTGATCTTCCTAAATACAAAGCAAAAGTGCTGTTGAGAAACATAGTAAATATATTTATCCAAATAAGAAACCTGAAAGTATAATTTTGAGAGACAAAAGAAGCATACTTAATTTTAATAGCTATGCTCCTTTAAACTTTTTTTTTCAGAAATATAAATAAAAACTGGTAGCTATTTACTTTGCAGTAATTAATAGCTTAAGGAGAGAAATCAGTCTGAATGAACCAAATGTTAGGAGTAGCAGCTATGCTATTTTAAAATTAGTTTTAATGTTTTTAAGACAATTTGACATGTATTTCCAAAAGAGGGGTTAATTCTTTCTGCTATCAAGGCCTAAGATAAAAATCAAGCTCAAAAGGACACATTTTTTGGTCAGCATTTGTTTTTTGCTTTTTTTTTTAAAGATTTTATTTATTTTTAGAGAGAGGGGAAGAGAGGGAGACAGAGAGGGAGAGAAACAGCAATGTATGGTTGCCTCTCACAGGGCCCGCAACCCAGGCATGTGCCCTGACTGGGAATCGAACCGGCGACCCTTTGGTTCCCAGCCTGCACTCCATCCACTGAGCTACACCAGCCAGGGCAGCGTTTGTTTTTTATTAGACTTCTTATTTAAGTATAACATACAGAAAAGTGCATAAATCAAACCTTACTACTCAATGAATTCTTACAATGTTAATGCACTTGTGTAACCACCACTCATATCAAGAAATGGATAATTGCCAGCCCCCTAACAAAATTAA
>PVJI01012292.1:0-52208 GCA_004026765.1 Micronycteris hirsuta | reverse complement strand
AAATGAAATTTATAACTTTATTATAGATTTCAAGGACATTAAAAGGTTAATAATAAAATGCAATGAAATATCTCTATGTCCACAAATTTCATAATCTACAAATATGGACCAATTCCTTCAGAGACACAATTTTCCAAAACTCACAAAAAACAAAGTAGACAATGCATCTAGGCCTGTATCTACTAAAGAAATCGAGCCATTAATTAATAACCTTCCAAAATGATAAGCACCCAGCCCAGACTGGTTCGCTGGTGAAGTATACCACATTTTTAAGGATTGTATTACAGCAATTCTTCACCATCTCTTTCAGAGATAGAAGCAAAGGAAATAGTTCCTAACTCATTCTATGAGACCAGCATTACCCTAACATCAAAAGCAGACAAAGGCATTTCAAGAAAAGAAAGCTACAGAACAATATCTCTCATGAGCATAGATGCAAAAATCTTCAACAAAATATGAATATAATACATTTAATTTAACATAATTTTAAAACAATTAAACATTATGACCAAGTGGGATTTATCCCAGATACATACAAGGATGTCTTAACATTCAAAATCATCACATCAAAAGAATAAAAAAGAAAAACCACATCATATCAGTAGAAACAGAAAAAATTCTTTTGTCAAAATCAAACATACATTCAAGATAAAAACTCTAAGTAAAACTGAAATAGAGGAAAATTTCATTAACTTGATAAGAATATTTACAAAAATACCTACAGCTACCAATATACTTAGTGGTGCAAAACTTGAAGCTTCCCCACCAACAACAGGAACAAGACAGGGCTGTTCCTTCTTGCCATTCCTTTTCAACATTGCACTAAAAGTCCTATCTAGTGCAGTAAGACAAGGCAAGAAAAGGCAAGACAATACAAGGACACAGATTGGAGAGGAAGAGATAGCACTTTCTTTGTTCGCAGATAGCAAGATCATCTATGTTATAAAAATCCAAAAGATTTGACAAAGAAACTCCTGGAACCAAAAATGATTATAGCGATGTTGCAAGATACTCGTTAACTTACAAAAGATAATCACTTAACTACATACCAACAATGAACAAATGGGACTTAATTAAAAACACAATGCCATTTATGTTATAATTGACATAGCATGGAGTATGTAGGTATATATTTAAGAAAACATATATAACATTTTTGTGAGGAATACTATAAAACTTTGATGAATAAAATCAAAGAAGAATTAAGTAGAGAAGTAGTTTATGTTCATGGATAAGAATATTCAATGTTATCAAGATCTCAGTTTTTCCTAACCTGTTTTATAGATGCAATGCATCTCCATCAAAATCCGAGCAAGTTATATTGTAGGTATTGACAAACTGATGCTAAAGTTTATATGGAAAGTCAAAAGACCCAGAATAGTTAACATAACAATGAAGAAGGACAGAGTTAGAATTGCCATTACTAGACTTCAAGACTTACTGTAAAGCTACTGTAGTCAAAACAATATGGAATAGAGAAATAGATAAATAGAACAGAATAGATTCCAGAAATAGACCCATATAAATGTAGTCACCTGATCTTTGACACAGGAGCACAGCATACAATGGAACAAAATTAGTCTTTTCAACAAACACTGCTGGAAAATAGGACAGTCACATGGGAAAAATATAAATAAATCTAGACAGAGTCTTTATACCTTTCACAAAAAAATAACTCAGAATGTGTCATAGATCTAAATGTAAAATGCAAAACTAAAAACTTCTAGATGATTGTGTAATAGAATATCTCAATGTCCTAGAGTTTGGTGATGACTTACATAAACCACCAAAGGCAAAAGCCATGAGGAACAAATTGATAAGGTGAACTTCTTTTAAAAATCTGCTCTGCAAAAGACAGTATCAATGAAATAAAAAGACAAGCCACAGACTTGGAAAAAATGTTTGCACAGACATGTCTAATAAAAGAGTGTTACCCAAAGTATCCTAACAACACTTAAAATTCAAGAATAGGAAAACAAATGATTTGATTAAAATATGGGCCAAAGCCTTAAACAAACATCTCACCAAGGAAATATATATAAGGCAAACAGATATATGGAAAGATGCTTCAGATGATATCTTATCAGGGAAATGCCAATTAAAACAGCAATGAGATATCACTGCACACCTACTAAAATAGCCAACATTTGAAACACTGGAAGCACCAAATGCTGGTGAAGATGTGGAACAACAGAAACATTTATTGCTAGTGAGAATGAACAGGGCACAGCCAATTTGGAAGACAGTTCAGTGGTTTTTTACAAGACTGAACATACTTTTACCATGTGATCTAGAAATAGCACTAGTTGGTTTATGTAAAAGACTTGAAAACTGATATCTACATAAAACATGATGATGATAGCAGATTTTTCATAATTGCCAAAATGTGGAAGCAACCAAGATATTCTTCTGCAGGAGAATGGATTAATAATTACCCTACATCCATGTAATGCTGTGTTATTCAGCACCAAAAAGAAATGAGCCTAAAATAGAGAAAGAATCATAGGTAGGGAGCAGGCTGACAGCTCTGGGGGTGGGGGTGGGATGAGGGGGCGGAAGGCTGGAACAAAAAAGGAAAAGACTCATGGACATGGACAACAATGTGGTGAGTGTGAGGGAGAGGAGTTGGATGGAAGTGGTAGAGGGTGTAAGGGGGATAAATGGTAATTGAAAGAAACACAATAAAAAAATGAGCTATCAAAACCTGAAAGACATGGAGAAACCTTAAATGCATATGACTAAGTAAAAGAAGGAAATCTAAGAAGACTATGTACTATCTATATCCAACTACATAATATTCTGGAAAAGGCAAGACTTTGGAAACAGTTGAAAAGTTACTAATTGCCAGTGGGTAGGTGTGAGAGGGATGCATAGCAGAGCATGCAGCATTTTTGGGAAGTGAAAATACTCTGCATGATATTATAATAATGAATATGTGTCATGATACATTTGTACAAACTCATAGAATGGAGAGCATCAAGTGAACTGTGCAGTAAACCCTAAACTTTGGCAGATTATGACGTGTCAATTGTAACACACATACCTCTGGTGACAGAAGTTACGATGAGAAAGACTACGCATGTGTGGGGTGCAAGGCTCTATGGGAAATCTCAACATGGGTTCTTAATTATTCTTTGAATTTAAAATTTCTCTAAAAACATAGTCTTTTAACAAATGTTATCATTAATTTTCACTTCCCCTGAACATCCTATTCTATCCCTGATATTTTCTACTCGAATCTTGTTGAGGTCTGCCCACACTGCAGCTTCAAAAACAAGAAGTGGAAAACCAGATAGAAAACTCCCCTTTTGAATTGTGTCCCCCAAAATCCATTATGTTGAAGTCCTGACCCCCAATACCTCAGAATATGACCTTGTTTGGAAGTAGAATTACTGCAAATGTAATTAGTTAAGGTGAAGTCATACTGGGGTAGCATGAGTCCCTAAATCCAATATGACAAATGTTTTTATAAAAGAGAGACATTTGGAAACAAACACAAGAACTTGGAGAATGATATTTATCTGTTTATCTATTTTTTATTTATTTTCTTTTTAGTTAAATTTATTGGGGTCATATTGGTTAATAAAATTATATAGGTTTCAACTGCATGATTCTGTGATTGTATAATTCTGTATATTGTATTCTTTGCCCACCACTCAGATTTAAAACTTCCATCCATCACTATATACAGGGTGGAGGAGGGCAAAAGGAGGTTTAGAGTTGTTCATATGGAAAATAATACAATAATTAAAAATGATAGTATAAGAATTAACTCGGTTTTGCAAACTCACAACTGTAAACCTACTTTTGCCTCATCCTGTGTTTGACCCGTTGACTCATCACTAACCCCCAGCTTCCTTTCTTCCAATAACCGCCCTACTGTTGTCTGTACCTATGAGTTTCTGTTTGTTTTTGTTTTTGATTCATTTGTTGCTTTCAGTTTCATATTCCACAAATGAGTGAAATCACATGCTTCTTGTTTTTTGCCTGACTTATGTCCCTTAGCATGATATTCTCAACTAGAGTCCTTCAATATATGATTGTGTAAAGGAAGTGTGGTACATATATACAATGGACTACTACTCGGCCATAAGAAAAGATGAAATATATCCATTTGTGACAACATGGGAAAACTATTTTGAGACAAAGGCAGAGATCTACAAGCCAAAGAATGTCCATTAATTGTCATCAAACTATCAGAAGCTATGAGAGAGGGATGGGGAAGTGACCCCTTTACATCCCATACAAATAACCAAGCCTACTGATGTCTGATCTCTGGGTTTTGACCTCCAGACCTGTGAGGCAATACATTTCTGTTACTTAAGCTAACCAGAGTGTGTTACCTTGCTATGGGATCCCCAGGACACTAATATATCCTCTGCATCACTTATTTCTTGCCTTGAACTTCCAATAGTCCAAATAAATTGTGACTTCATAACAATTATAAATGTAGCCACTGTTGCCCCCATATGTAAGGTAAATGAAACTTCATCAGTGAGGCAAAAATGCAATGCCATATCCAATTCTAGTATTGACTACCGTACCATACAGAGAGAAACTTGGCAATACCACCCAAACATCGATATTTGAAGTTGTATGCCGGCTCTCTCTCTCTCTCTCTTCCCCCTCCACACACACACACACACACACACACATACACACACACACACAAATAGTATGAACAAAATTGTGTACAATATCAAGTAGTAGAAGGATTAACTTAAGAGTTGTGGTCTTTCTTCCAGCATGATGAGGTGACCCCCTATGCTGTCAAAACAAGAAACAATAGAAGTCAACAAAGCTCAACCAAAGAACTGGTCTGCAAGCCTGCCAGCTTTACAGCATTAAACTAAGTCTTAAAGTCATCCTTTAGTGTGAAAGATTTGTGAGCATTGTAGTTTGATTGCTTCACATGTATAATTATGTAAAATAAATTGAAGATATAAAAATGAGACAAGCACAGAGCTCTTATATGGCTAAAGATGGACATTTATAAATAAACACATCTGCCATAGGACTTCAGGTGAAGAGAATCACTCATTGCTTCCTCGACTGTTGGACAAATGGTCCCTTCTGTGAGGTGTGTATTGATTCTCTCTGTTAAGAATGAGCTATAAGCACATCTTAATCTCTTTTATTTTCCTCAAACCGTAGAACCATAGTAAATTTATAATAGAAATTCCTTAAAGGCAATTGAAGGTTTTTCATTCACCTCAATGATACCTAAATTTACTTTTTGATATTCTATACCATCTTGTTTATCTGAGGAGTTGAGGCCACTTTCACAAGATTCAAGCCTAGATTTATTCCCTTGATAAACCTGGGTTGTTTTGAGACAACATACTTATTTAAAAAATCAGCATAAAGTTTGGTTTCAGGGCTCTATCACAAAGTAGTTACTTTGAATAAAGAATTTATGAAAATCTACCAGTAGGCGAATTAATAGGAATAAAAGGCACAAGGAAAGAGAGAAAACCTGTCCTATGCTGACTTATTATGTCACTAATAAATAATACAGAAAGCTGCAGAGAGAAAACATGCAAAATGGTGAGGGCTGTGTCCATATTGTACTTTGCTTGGAAACAACAGCCTGGATGTCAAACCTGATCTGCATCACTGATGGCAAAATACAAAGACAAGGCAAAAATCCTAATATTTACCATTTTTGAAAATAAAAAAGTAGACCTCAAACAAATTTTCATACTTAAAGTAATGCACCATATCTCAGATGTTCACCTTTTTGTGTCACCTAATACAGGTACTTTAGCAGGAAATGTTTAAGAATTAAATTATAATTTTATGTCACATTATCATTTTGTGAACCCCGAGAATGAACATATTTTCCAAGAACTACTCCTTGTGGTTAACTGGGCCTAAAGTCATAATCACTCTGGCCGCCATTGTTCACCGGCCTCTCACACACCATGCATATTAGGGAAAAGTAATAGATTGAGTTGCCACACCTCCTGAATTACATTTCTGCTGTCTGAAATGAACATTATAAAGAAGTTCCTGGAATCCTATTTTGACCAATGAACTGAGACCTGCCCTGGCCAATCAGAGGTGTGCAGATATATCCTGTTTTGCATCTTTGCCAACTAATCAGAGCAGCTCCAGAATGAGTAATCAGAATGGGTTATTCCAACCAATCAGGACAATGTTATCTGGGCCAAATTGTGCAAATTTGGAATTCTATGTCAGCATACAAATGGAATAATAGGACCAGGGTGGGACACTTTCCCTATATAAATGAGCCTTCCCTATGCCTCAGGGGAACACACTTTTGATTTCCCCTGGTGACTGCCTATCCTAGATTTGCAAACTTTTCTCTTGAATGAGGTTTTTCCTCTTATGCTCCCTAGATGAAGGGCTTCTGTTGGCATTAGATTGGTGGCAATAAACTTATGTTGACACAGCTTAGTATGCTAAAATGTACAGGAAAGAATTAACACAATATCGAACATCTTTAGGGCATCGCCAAAACTATATGCCTTCCTAGCATTATTTTTATCATCTTGCAATGCTCACTCCTAGATATTTTTAAAAGAATACATAATGATTAAATGATTATATTATGACTTTTTAAATTTTTTTACGTATTTACTTTCCAACTTCTATCTTCTCCCACTATCTCTTGGAGCTTAGAAGTCATCTTGTCCAAATTACACCTTTTACAGATAAAGAACCTGGTGTGCAGTGATGCTAAAGCACTAGTCCACCAGGAATTTAAAATTGAAAAATATAGATACTGTCATTGAAGAATAAACAGAAATTTCTATTTTGGTTTTTTGATTGTTTTTTGTTTTAATTTTAAAATAGAAATGCCTACAGAACATTTTACATTTATAATGACAAATAAAAATAGTTTCACTTTTGGAACTATGTTCACACAGAGTTTTTTCCCAATGACCTTCACCGAAAAAATATTTCAAATTGTACCTGAAATAACATGCAGGTGAAAAATATCTAATTTTATTGCTTCAGTAACTCAAAAAATGGAGACTGGAATTTCACCAAATTTTCAGTGAAAACTCTCATTTAGAAATGAGGAGAAAAATGATGATGAATTTCAAGCCAACACATTTTTGAAGGCTTTAAGTGGCTGCAAATAGGACTTATCAAGAAATGCCACCTCAGCTCCTGCAATAAAGTGATGGCATAAAGCCGTGATAAGCACAATCAATTTTTATTAAACAAAACTGAAGAAAACCTGAGAGATTTCTTGTCAATCACACCATTGCTAGGGTCATCTCCAGATACTTAATCCTTTGAGTGGAAGTGGTTTTCTCCAGTTTT
Source organism: Micronycteris hirsuta (assembly GCA_004026765.1). Lineage (NCBI taxonomy): Eukaryota > Metazoa > Chordata > Mammalia > Chiroptera > Phyllostomidae > Micronycteris > Micronycteris hirsuta. The sequence continues at coordinate 44,912 of PVJI01012292.1, read as the reverse complement.
AACAATATCACTTTCACTAAGCTTTTTCAGGAATGCACACACACGCTCACACACAAAGAAAACCACTTCCAATAAATAGAAGCACTGTGATCTTTTAATGTTAACGCATTGGTATTTGACTAACAATTTGTTGTGGCTTTAATCCTTATTTATAAGATGCATGCTTTGTTGTGCCCTCCCTGAAATAGTAGCTTAGATAATGCAAGAGGTTGAACATTTGAGCCTTAAACCTAATACTTTCATGTTTATCTTGTATTTTTATCTTTATATAAGCATCACTAGTATTTGTTCACGTTTATTTTGTATTTTTATCTTTATATAAGCATCACTAATATTTGTTCTTATCTAGTGTCAACACAGCATCATCATCACTATTGAACTACTTAAAGCATGTTTTTCATATTTACAAAGTACTTTTTAAAATATTTCTATTTGGTATCAAGGAAGAACGCTGGCATTAAGCTACTAAGACTCAAATGGTGGATGTCAAAGGGAAACCAGTAGAAACAGTTTGTTAATTAAATATATCTCTAACAAACGGCAAAGTTATTTCAAGTGTCCAAGAAAAATTGTACCAGATAGAGTTAAACAGTTGAGAAAGATTTTATTCAAGACCATTTCAACAGGGGTTAAGAGTATTGCAATAGGGGTGACAAATTGAATTCCAGTCCTCTGAGACAAAAGACAGAGGGATTTTTAAATGCTGGAATAAGTTTATGGAAAACTACTGGAGGATTTTAGGGGGAAGGTTGGTGGATGTGTTTGCTAATTGGTGCCTATGGAGGTTAGGTTCCTTCTGGGTCTCACAGAGAGATCAGGACACAAGGGCTCTATTTCTTGGTGATTATATTGCAAAGAAGGGATGGCTGGCTCCCAGGTCCTTGAAAAAGACTTTCCTGAGCTGCAGAAGATTTACATCTTTAAGAGGTAGAGAAAGAATTTATAGTTGCAAGTTTTCTAAAGTTAGTGCTTGATAAAATGTAATATTCTTAAGCTGAAATAGTTAATTAAGTGTTTAGGATGGTTTTGTGTTTTTTAAATAAAATGAAGTTCACTATAAAACTTATATCAACTTTTAATTACTATAAGTTTAATCAAATTAGTGGGTGATTGTTTATATTGGTTTTTTTCATATATAAATGTATGAGCTCAAGTTCTCTAATAATATACATATTAAACAATTCATACAGGTTTCTGTCTTACTCATTATCATTTGAGTTGTTTTTCTACTAAGACAAGGGAATAAATGAGATACCTTGGTCCGTTGACTTGGCAAAATTAGAAACAAAAAATGGATTACTGTTTGAATTTTTCATTTTCAACACATTATTTTGAAATTTAGAGATATTTTCTCTTTAATACAAACTGCTGTATTACTAATAATGTAATCCATATTGTATGAGAATTGACAGACTGGAATCAGGATTCTTGAGGAGTTTTTTAGACTTGCTGGTATACAAGAAAGAATGAGACTTTGGGCAAATAGCTTTAGTTTTCTCCCTCTAAGAGCCAGTTTTCTCACCTGCGGTCTGAGACCATTGAATTAAATAGTCTTTGTTTATTGCAAATCTAAATTTCTGAGACACTATAGATTCACCTAGGATATATCAGTTGGGAACAAAATCAAGAAAGCTGATTAAAGCAGCCTAATGAGAAACTAAATTACATCAGTAATGTGTCGCTTTCACAGTTGTGACATTGCCGCCACATGCTGCCCCTCCCTTTTAACACAACTGCTCGATTTCAAGTTCCTATAAGGACAGGAATAGTGTATCTGATTGCCAAAGATATTCCAAGTATAAATCCTAAAAGCTGGTGAACAAATATAGAGAGGAAACATGCAAGAAAGACCAAATGGAAATATCAAACCAAAACAACACACAAATGCTATTTTTAACTAGCCATCAAATATGACACTTCTATATTTGCATCAAAATATTATGAACGTTAATAGACATTTTGGAAACATTTTAATGCTATGTATCTCAAACCGGGGGATGCCATCTCCAGTAGGAACATTAAATTACAATGGAACATCAGCTGGGAAAATCAGATTTCAATAATCTGGAGGTGAAATTTTGGACTTCTATACTCCTAAAATTAAATCAGGAGCTGAAATGGGTCAGACTTTGTTTTTTTTTGTTTTGTTTTGTTTTGTTTTGTTTTGTTTTTTTGCAGGGGAAGCGGGGTGAAGATAGGGACCAGTTATCTGACATTGCTGTGAGTGATGGCTGATGTGGGTACTTTTTTGCCTTTGGGGAACCTATTGGTGGAGCTACTGTCCCCCAGAAAAGATAATGTTCCTCAACACATTTCAGAGGCTCATCTAGCTTGTCACTTTACTAACTTGCGAATTATTAATTTTTTATTATACAAAATCTACTGCTCCTCAGAAACCAGTTTATCTACTTGCTGTATTAGTGTGTGACTGAGTTTTGGCTTACAAAGATGGCACCGACTCTAGACCCACGTGAATTTCTGGACAAAACAAAAATATGGAGTTTCTGGAAGATAATTCATTATTTTTATAACAGTCATCAGTTAATCCATTATAGTATAATATACTTGAAAGTATAATTTTAGTTAGAAATGTTGAAAGTTGAAAAGAAGTAAAATGAGGAAGATAGTAGAGTAAGGTAAAAGTTAGTTAAAAATAAACAGACACACAGGTTATTCCCTCTTTATCTATGATTTTACTTTTCTTGGTTTCATTTACCTGTGGCAAACCTTGCTCCAAAATCATTAAATGCAAAATTTCAGAAATAAGCAGTTTATAGGTTTAAAGGTGTGTGCAGTTCTGAGTAACATGATGGAATTGGCTTCTTCCCACTTAGGACATGAACCGTCTCTCTCTGCAGCCTAGCCACACTGTGTGTGCTACCCACCCAGTAGTCACGTAGCTAACTTGGCCATCAGCTTAACTATTGCAATATCTTGGTACATGTTCAAGTAGCCCTCATTTTGCTTAACAATGGCTCCATAGTGCAAGCGTAGTGATGCTGGCAATTGTGGTATACCAGAAAGAAGCTGCAAAGTGCATGCTACATATTGTCAAAAGGTCAATAGTAGCCTCATGTGGTCATGATGCCACATCATTCACCTCATTTCATCTCATCATGCAGGAATTTCATCACACATCATCACAAGAAAAAGGCTGGGGGCAGCACAATAACTTTCACATAACTTTTATTCACACAACTTCTATTACCACATACTATTTTAATTATTCTATTTTATTATTGTTCTTAATCTCTTACCATGCCTTGATTATAAGTTAAACTTTATCATAGATATATTTGTATAGGAAAAAAACATAATATATATAGGGCTTTGTACTATCCAAGGTTTCAGGCATCGACTGGGGTTCTTGGAACACATCCCCCCACACAGATAGGGAGGGACCGCTATATATGAAATTCAAAACATCCTGAAATCATTGAGAATTTTGACAGGCATGGCTTTCTCCCTGAGGCTTCACACAGTGAAACTGATAATAAGATGATGATATCCACCCGAAGTAAAAGTGTAGTAAGCCTCCACAGTCATTCTAAAAGCTTATAAACAGGGTATGCCTGTTTCCTTATACTAGATATGAGTTTTATATTTGAGAAGAATCAGGTGAGTCTGAACCTTACCCATTCTTATGAGTTTTCCTGCAGTGACATTTGAAAATCACACATACACATTTGGAATAAAAATTATTAGAACTGTTTGCAAGTAAAATGAGAGTTCTTGGCTAGGGCCAAGGCAAAGAGATTAAAACCAACATATAAACATTGATGCTTTTTTAAGGTCACTTTCTGAATTATCTTTAAAGAGGAAACTCAAATCATGAGAAAAATTTTGGTGAATCTTGTTCCCTTATAAATAAGCAAAAATATGTTTTGACTCAAAATGAGGCATATGTGTTGTAATAAGCTGTAGTCACTAAAGAACACTATAACTGATATATTTTATGTGCATAAAGTCATTTCATACAATTGATGGAATGGTTGGATTTAACTTATTTATCTTGTTTAAATGAAATAGAGATATTTATTTTTATTGATCTGAATGAAGAGGACCATGAAGATATGCTCATTTACTACTCTTTCATGATAAAATAACTGGTGATGAAATTAAATATATATCTATATCTATATCTATATATACATATAGATATGAATATTTTGGTGTGCACAATATTATCTAGAAAAACAAATATAGACAGGCAAAAGGAGTGAAGTTGTAGCCTGAATCAATGGGGTTACATAATTTGGAGAAATTATTAATCATTCCATCATTCAGCATTTCTTTTTATTTTCTCACGAAATTGTTCTTTTGTTTTTTAATGTGCTCCATGGGGTGGAAATGAGGCTAAAGTTATTTTACAAATCAGAATTTTGTGTATTTTTATTTTAGGCCAATTGGCAATAAAATAGGAAGCTCACTCCATTAATCAAATGCACAATGAATATGTTAGTTGTGGGGAGACAATTAGACTGAGATGTTGAGAACAAGATGAAATTGTTAATGTTCTTAAGAGGAAAAGGAAATTACCACAGTAGGTAAACATCTGGATTAAATAAACACATACGTACACTAGGGGCTTACAGAATCACTGAAAGACATTTCTACTTAAGTCCAGATACTCAAGCCAAATCAATATGGCAAATTGGAAAATTGGGCACACTTTATGGCAAAGAATATGCGTCTAATTCTAATTCACAATTTTATTATTATTTTTAACTTCTTCAGTACCCTTATTCCCTCCCCCACCCCAGCAATCACCACACTGTTTTCTATGTCCATGAGTCCTTTTTCCTTCTTGCTCAATCCTCTCATCCCCTAACCTCCCCGCCCTTAGCTATCATTCTGCTATCCATCCATGACTCTGTCCCCATTTCCCTGGTCAGTTCAGTTTGTTCATTAGATACTACATGTGAGTAAAATCATATGGTATTTGTCTTTCTCTGATTGGTTTATTTCACTTAGCATGCTGTTCTCCATGTCCATCCATATTGTCACAGAGGGTAAAATTTTCTTCTTTTTTATGACTGAGTAGTATTCCATTGTGTAGATGTCACATAGTTGTTTTATCCACTCATCTATTGATGGATGCTTGGGACACTTCCACATCTTAATGATTATAGGGGAGCTTATGTTCTTTTGAATTAGAGTTTTGGTTCCTTCAGATATCTTACCAAAAGTGAGATTGCTAGGTCAAAAGGCAGATCCATTTTTAAGTTTTTGTGATATCTCCATACTGCTTTCCACAGTGGCTGCCCCAGTCTTCATTCTCACCAACCATGCAAAAGTGCCCCCCTTTTTCCACATCTTCACCAGCACTTTTTTTTTTGTTGATTTATTGATGATAGCCATTCTGACAGGTATGAGATGGTATCTCATTGTGGTTTTAATTTTCATTTCTCCTATGAGTATCTTTTATTTTTTTTAATTTTTTATTTATTTTCAGAGAGAGGAGAAGGGAGGGAGAAAGAACAATGTATGGTTGCCTCTCACTTGGCCCTCACTGGGGACCTGGCCCACAACCCAGGCATGTGCCCCGACTGGGAATTGAACCTGGACCCTCTGGTTCCCAGCCTGTGCTCAATCCACTGAGCTACACCAGCCGGGCCTATGAGTATCTTTTAGACATTGAGCATCTTTTCATATGTCTATTGGCTATCGGTATGTCCTCCATGAAGAAGTGTCTATTCAGGTCCTTTGCCCATTTTTTAAGTGGGTCGTTAGTTTTTTGTTGTTAAGATTTATAAGTACTTTATAAATTTTGGATATTGAACCCTTATCAGATCTATCAATGAATATGTTCTCCCATTCTGTGGGTTGGCTCTTTATTTTGTTGATAATTTTCTTTTCTGTGAAAAAAGTTTTTAGTTTGATGTAGTCCCATTCATTTATTTTTTCTTTTGTTTCTGTTGTCTGGAGAGATATTTCTGATAAAAAATTGCTATGAGGAATGTCAAAGATTTTGTTGCCTATGTTTTTTCTCCTAGGATTTTTATGGTTTCAAGTCTAAATGAAGGATAAAAACCATATGATCACACCAACAAATGCAGAAAAATCATTTGATACAATTTAGCACCCATTTATAATAAAAACTTTCAGCAAAATGGGAATAGAGGGAACATACCTAAACACAATAAAGGCCACATATGACAAACCCACTGCCAGCATTATACTCAACAGGCAAAAACTACAAGTGTTGCCCTTAAGATCAGGAACAAGACAGGGATGTCTGCTTTCTCCTCTCTTATTTTACTGGAAGTCCTAGCCACAGCAATCAGAAAAGAAGAAATAAAAGGCATCAAATTGGAAAGAAAGTAGTAAAACTATTTTTATATGCAGATAACATGATACTGTACATAGAGAACTCCAAAGATTTCACCAAGAAAGTACTAGAACTGATCAATGAATTCAGTGAAGAAGCAGGATACAAAATTAATATCTAGCCATCAGTTGCATTTTTATACATCAATAATGAATTAACAGAAAGAGAAATTAAGAAAACAACCCCATTCACAGTTGCTCCAAAAAGAATAAAATACCTAGGAATAAACCTAACCAAGGATATAAAAGACCCTTACTTGGAAAATTTTAGGACATTGAGAAAAGAAATTGAAGAAGATACAAATAACTGGAAGCACATACTGTGTTCATGGATGGGAAGAACTAACATGATTAAAATGTCCATACTACCCAAAGCAATCCATAGATTCAGTGCAATTCCTATCAAGATTCCAATGATGTATTTCACAGAACTAGAACAAATATTTCAACATTTTATATGGAACCACAAAAGGCCCCACATAGCAACAGCGATTCTGAGAAAGAAGAACAAATTTGGAGGAATCATGCTACCTAATATTAAACCATACTATAAGGACATAGTCGTCAAAACAGTATGGTATTGGCACAAAAACAGACAATAGACCAATAGAACAGAATAATGAGCCCAGAAATAAACCCACACCTCTATAGTTGATTAATATTTGGCAGAGGAAGCAAGCACACACAATGGGCTAAAGATAGTTTATTCAATAGATGGCGTTGGGAAAATTGGACAGATATGTGCTGAAAAGTGAAACTAGACCATGTTCTTACACCACACACAAGAATACATTCCAAGAATAGAGTTGAATAAAGAGTGAACATATTTTATGCACAGCTCAATATGTGCTAGGCTCAATAATAGGCACAAGAAATAGAATAATAGATAAAACAAATAACAAATATTACAAAAGTAATTTTCTCCTATTTAATAGGAGAGAAATATATTAAACTAACATTTTATATATTAAAATTGTAAAATATACTTCAATTTTCAATACAGTACAGTCACTATAATGATAAAAATAGTTATAAACCCAAGCAAAACAGAGCTCATTGTTACAAGCTTTGTCTATAGAGAGGGCTCAATGAAAGCTTCAAAGCTCTACGGAGCTGATGTTGAAAGCTCTGTTGAAGTTCACTAGGAGGGAAAAGAGGAGAACAAAATTATTTTTAAATCTTCACCAGAAGATATGTTTATTAGTTTTAGAAAGAAAGAGAAAGAGAGACAGAGAGAGACAGAGAGAAACATCAATGTGAGAGAGAAACATCAATCTGGGGATTGAACTCTCAACCTAGGTATGTTCCTGACCAGGTATTGAATCTGCAGTCTATTGGTGCACAGGATGACACTCCACCCAACTGAGCTACTGGTCATGGCAAAAAGGAGACCATTTTTGTATGACCGAATCAACAGAGGCATGAAGCAGCTTGATATTGTAGGCAGTAAAAATCATTTCTTTGTAAATTAGTGCGCTCAGGAGTAGAATCCATAGACTTTTGGGACCTGAGTAAGAAAAACTAGAAAGGTAGCATATGTCTCTTTGAAGTGCTAAAGCAGCTGAATCCTGAATGTGATGGGGAACTGTTACTGGTGGCAAACCAGGAATAACATAATCAGATATTTACCTTAGAAAGATCATGTTGTCAGCATTTAGAAGAGCTTAAAATAGGAGCTTGTTCCAATCACCCGACTGAATCCCCTTATACTACACCTCCTTAGCAGTAGAGACTTTAAAATGGGCTTATGTAGAGACATCACTATGGCAATAAGCTGGTATAGAAATTAATCAAGGGCCTTTAATGTAGTTACACTTTACTCCAATGGTTCATGGAAAAAGATACACTGCTTGACTCTTTTGCATTTTATAAGATTCTGGTAGTCTACTTAGTATATAAATTACATGCCATAAGCTTAGATAGAGTTAATTATAAAAATACTTTCAAATATTATTAAAGACACGTACTGGGGGTTTGGTATGATAAACACAACATGTATCTTATGCTTCCCTTTATTTTTTCTGTTTAACAGTCCTGTGTAGGCAGTAAAGGGATCAATATATTACACAACCCCACCCTAGGCACAGTCTTTTCCACCCCATCTGCCAATCCAAATGTTACATTGTAGAAACAACAATAGAATGGCCTCTTGGTAGACAAATGATAGCAATTGTTTTTCAGCAAAACACAAACTATTACTATATAATGCAGTAGACATCTGGTATTCATTCTGGAAAAGCAGAGCTCCAGAAAAGAAGTGAGAACAAAAAAAGAGTGGGAGTTCAATGAACAGAGAATAAAAGACATTAATGTCAGAATATCAGATTTAAATGTTTCCTTCTAAAAATAAAATCACTGGTAACCAAGAAAGCCCACAGACCAAGAGAGTATTGAAGAATGTACAGAGATGTGGTCTAAGCAAGCAATCCATTTTCATGACCTTTGTACCCTGAATTGAGCTGTAAAGATGTAACAAATGCTGGAATACCCCTAAGCGGTGGACATTGGTAGCAGTTAGAGAAGACAAGCTGTTCTGGTCCCTGTCTTGGTGACAGCCGCTCCCTGTTCCTCTTATTTAAAAGGACTTTCCTACATATTCCCAGAAGATGCAGATGTGACTTTGCTTAGTAACCTAAGAATTCCGGGATGGAATTGGGAGGTGGATTGTGCAGAAAGCTGACGGTTCCTACAAAAGCATCTGTGAACCCAGAATTATACTAGAATATCAAGTTATCGATTTTCAATATTTTGTTGTTTTCTTTTTTATCGTTGTTCAAGTAGAGTTATCTCCATTTTTCCCGACCACTGCCCCTGTCCCACACATCCCACCTCCCACCTTTCTTCCTACCCTGCCTTGGCTTTGTCCATGTGTCCTTCATACATGTTCCTTGATGACCCTTCCCCTTTGTTCCTGTTATCTCCTTCCCCCTCCCCTCTGGTTACTGTCAGTCTGTTCTTTATTTCAACATCTCTGGTTATATTTGGAGGTGACAAAATAAAATGAAAAAAATCAGTGAAAAGATCCGCATTATAGTTCTAAATCTGGTCTGCTACTTTCTAAATTTATATCTCTAAGAAAGAGAGAAGTACTTATACAACATCATTATATTTTTGTAGCATAAAAATATACTTGTAAAGCTTAATTAATTCAGTTGATTTTAGATCAAGAATTTAACTGTGATGCATATTTTAAAAATTAAGAACATGCAAGTGCATGATAATTATAATTAAATGACATAATTTTTATATCTTTAATATAATGTTCAAGTACAATTAAAAATGAATGTATTTGCTAATTATATAGTGATTTCTTATTGAGCAAAGGTAGTTTTCTGATATAAAATAAAGGACCCACAAGAAAGCACAAATGGCCTCTAAAATGCATAATTGAACATATTATTCAATGCCTCACTGAACTTTGAATTTCCCTCATATTAGTTCCACAATCCATGAAATATTAGAAGCATTAATTCATTCATTTACATTCTTCTTCATTCACTCAGTCACTTGCCAAATTCTTGAGGGCTCACCCTGTGCTGTGATCGATATAAAACTGAATAATACTCCTTGATGAAAGGCACATTGATAACTCTGACTTAAAATAAAGCTGATGGCAAAAAAAGCAGAGACAAAAAATTAAAATTAAGAACAAGACACAAAGACTGTAATAAACTGAGGATTATTTAGTGCAAGGATAAGAAAGCTATTCACACAACAACACATTGTGTGAGTAAATTTTCATATAAAAACACTTCCAAGTGGTTATAAATTTCTCATTGACTTAATATTCATGTGTAAGGGCAGGGGTAACTTTTAATTAGAATCTACTAGGTACCATAGATATTGTCATTTTCCATGTACTGAGTTTCAAAGAAGCTATTGTTTGTAACTTGGCTGAAGTCTCAAAGCTACAAAGGAGGGCCAACCAATAGGAAAAGGCCAGCCTTCCTGATTAGAACCCTGTCTCTCAGGGACTCGAGCTTCGTAAAAGGAAGAGAGGGGTTGTTTAGAATTTATCATTATCAGAGGAGTGCCCTTTCATAGAGTAACTTTGTCTCTGACACTACCGATAAAAGAAGCCGACTATATTGTTTAAGTGTCAATAATACAGATCTTAAATGTCAGTATTTAAAAAGGGAATATTTGCCAATGTGAATCTTTATGCTTCTGCTACATCTATGAGTCCAATGTAAAAGGTTTCATTTCATTTCCAATTGGGCTTCTCTTTCCTCTTCCTCTTTCCCTCCTCCTCCTCTTCTCGCTCTTTCAACTTTAAATTTTTAATTAATTTTAAAGTATGAACACTTAGCAAAACTAGTGAGAGTTCCTGCAAACGCTTCTTTCTGCTTGCTCTAATATTACCTTTTCACAAAACCAGGGAAGTAATTTTGGTAAAATGCCACTCATTACTGAACTGCAGATCGTATTCAAAATTTACTGTTTTTTTCTTTCCTACAAATTATTTTTTTGTTGTTTGAGGATCCCACATTATATAATTGTGTCTCCTTCCTCTACTCCAATCTGTGATATGTCCTCAATCTTCCTAGTCTTTCATGACCTTGATACTTTTGAAGAGTACTGGTTAGTTATTCTTTGTAGAATGTTTGCAATGTGTGTGTCTGATGCACTTTCCCATTTCTTAGACTGATGCACCTCTGAACAAGAATCCCGAAGATGGGGTGACGGGCACTTCTCAGTACAGTGTATCAGATATCACTACTTACGTGGTTAAACTCAATCATTTGGTTAAGGTGTTATTTTCGGGGCTGCTCTACTGAAAGCTTCTATTTTTCCATTTATAGCAGATATCTTGGGGAAGATACATTGAAGCTATGTAAATACCCTGTTCCTCCTCAAAATCTCTACTTTACTCTTAGCATATGCATAACATCAGATGGGTTAATTAAATTCTCTGCCTCAGTTTCTTTATATTTAAAATAGAAATAATAATTATTTTATTAATATAATTTTTAAGTATCATATAAAGATGTCATATAAAGTGCTTAGGAAAATTCTAGTGTACAGTAAGCATTCAATAACTATTTTATTAAAATATAAATGTTGAGAGCTCTAAAGGATGAAACACAGTTAACAAAATAAAAGAACATGAACGTTCCAACCAGAAGCCTAGGGATGAGGAGAAGTAGGATCACGCCTTATTTTAAAGACTCTGAAACAGTGGGAAACAGAAAACTCTGGAAAACAGTGGAAAACTCTCCAGTGGAAGTTGGGAGATGAAGCTGTCGAGTTTAGAGCAGCCTTGTCGCCACGCCAAGGATTTGAATCCTAATCTTAAGGCCTTATTTCATTCTAAACAAATATAAAAGATCTTAAGAATAGCCATTTGACAATTTTAAAATCAGGCAGTTACATGGTCCGATGTTGAGTTTAAAGTCACTCCGTCTGTTACCCGTGCATTATTTTGGAAGTGCAAAAGGAAGCCTGGCTCTCCCCAGGCCTCCCGTTAAGATATCAAAATGTTGGAGACTGGATAGAAATGATAACAATAGAGATTAAAAAAACATAAAATGGAACTCATCATCTTCCTTTAGGATCCATTTCTCTCTGTGCATTTACACAAAAGTGCCAGCTATTTGCCTAAACTGGACAACTGGGTATTATCCTACTATAACTCTATCTAAATATAGACTATGAAAAGTCATATATTCTTATTTTACTTTCACAAAAACCATATGGCATAGGTACTTGTATATTTTTAATTCTATAAACAAGGAAACACATTAAAAATATTGAAGTAATCCTATACCTTCCTAATAGATCCATTATTCTAATCAATCGCTCAATGTTATTTATTCTAAACCTGAAGTATTTCTTAAATAAGGACTTCCATTAATCCCTACTGCCACTAGCTAGGCTCAGGTTTCCCCAAAATATCCACCAACTTCTAACTGGAAGTTTTCCTTTAGCATCGCCCCCTGCCGTCCATCCTACTCTTATGCACCAGAGTGATGACCGTAAAAATCTAATCTATTTATTAACCAATGTCACCCCAGTACATTTAATTTTAAACAGTAAAATAAAATAAAATAAACTATGGGCTCAGGTTAAAAAAAATCAAATCTGAGTATCTTCATCATCCCTGCTTAAAACCCCCTATTACTTTTCCATATTGCTGGCAGGCTGAAGCGCAAATAGCTTAGTACTAATGAATTTCCCCTCATCTCCTCTCCAGACTCATCGATCTGCAACCTCACTTACCTTCTGCTTTTATTCTTATTTCTCCCACTTTATCAGTCTGTGCACCAACCAATTGCAATGATGTGCAGTGTTTCTGAACATACCATATTCTCAGCTGCTAAGGTTTGGGCACGCTGGTAACCCTGTTCCTGTGACTCCTGCAACCTATTTCTTCATTTGGGCAGATACTAACGCTGACCAGGATTTAGTGAGGCCAGTTTCCCTCTTCTAGGAAAAGCTCCATTTTTCAAAAGACTGAATTTATGCCTCTTAAGTAATTCCATATACCTTATACTTATATCTATTACTGACCTTAATACAACTTGTGGGACAAAGGGGTTTACAGTTATGAATACAAAAACAGAATATTTCTGTATTATTTATTAATTGTTGTGTTATTTTCCACATAAATAACTGTAACCCTACTTTTTCCCAATGCTGTATGTATTTTCTATATATTTTTTTCTAGGAATTCTATTCTTCTTCCTGTAAATGCTCACTTATTTGATAGCCAGGGTGATGTCTACTTTGTACATCATTTTATTATTAATGCCTTTTATAGTATACACTCCATGATAAATACTAAATATGTAACTAGAAGTACATGGATTCAATTCAATAATTAGAATGACTGAATGAATAAATATACACATGAAATGTTTCTGGTATTTATATTTAATAACAACATAAAGTGAAAAAATATTAATAGAGTTAAGAAATTTCCTAGAATTTTAAAATATAAAATATAATATGCACATCTCCATGTGTATAAATAAATGAGTTGTAAAAATCAATTAGATACATATTTACCTGCCAGTATGAAATAGGATGTACTTTTCTATTTTTCATCCTAATCTAATTCTTGTATCTATATTTAGAGAGTATTTATGCAATTGTAAGGATGACTGCCACTAAAATATTATGCCAGTCTTCAAATTACATAGATACCTTACGTTTTTGTTTCTCAGTCTAATGCTTTATTTAGTGAATGTCATTTAGTTCCAGATTCACCGCTTTTCTTTTTTTATTGGAGGCCCCTTTCCAGACACAAGATCTGGAGTATAATCAATCATGGTTACTGATCCCGAGCCCTGGCATTTCATAATTTGGTTGCTAAAAATGCTTTTATGTCCCTGGAAGAAATAGATTTTGAGTGTGTTCCTTGGCTCATCAGACATGAGCATAAAGTAGCGGGAACAAGAGGGTAACATGGAGCAACAGCAGGCTTGGCGTCAGAAGCGGCAGCATCAGGAGCCTCGGCAGGACGGGCAGTATTTCGAGGTACTCTGCAAGCATTATGTCATGAGTCCAACCTCCTCGGGTCTCTTCTGCCTAAGAAGGCTAGTTCTTGGTTAATATCAAGTCAAGTATTCTGTCCTTGTAAGCTTTTCCATAGTAAGCCTGAGGTTAAAGATGAGTGTTTATCTGTGAATATTTGATCTCCCATTTGTAGACAGTGGAATTTCCCCCCCACGAATCAATTTGAGTATGCTAAACTTCTTCTGATTTAACAGTTGTCTATTAATAGGATTCCATAAACAAGGAAAACACAATGAAATTACACAAATAATTTCTACTCAGTGTCCATGCCTAAGAGTGAAATTGAGTTTTTCTTCTCTAGCAGGTTTTCAACAGACAACTAACTTTAATTTTTCACTGGAGCCATGTGGAACATGTCCTGATATTGTGATCTGGATGGTGATCATATGAACAAAACAGAGTAGCTGCTGCTCATTACGCATGAGTAGAAGTCCTGAAATCAGGACATTGAGTTTGTGGCTTATGTCACCTTTGTGTGACCTCAGCCAATTCACTCAGATGCTTGAGTCTTAATTGCTTTGGAAATAATCAATTATAATCCTATTGCCAATAACAGAAAGACACAATTTATCTTTGCTGATGAGAGTTTATTATAAGGATCTGTGCTGAAATGTCATGATACAGGAAAGTGTGTTAACTCTTTTAAAATGGACTGGATCTTAGAATTTCAAAACTTCAATGATAAAAGCTAAGAGGAAAATAGAAAAAATAATTAAACATCATATAAGGTTCAACCAGAAGTGTAGTATTACACACTATTCATATGAACCTATTTTAATAATGTCAAGATATGTCATATGACTAGGTAAATTTATCACCATCCAATACGGACCACCCCAATTAGAAGGAGTTGTATGCCAAGCCACCTCAAAGGCAGCTGGTTGGTTTTTATTATGATCTGTCTAACCAGGCTGTCTTTGGATCACAAATCAATTCTTGTTATAATCCATTGTATGAACATGATATGTCATTGTAATTTGTTCTGAGAAAAAGTGTTTGGGGCAATTTCTTCAGAAGGGGACTGAGTAGATTTGAGGCTTATTTGATAAAAATACTAAACTCATGTATTTCCCGAAGTTATATATATATATATACACACACACACACACACACACACACACATAGAGAGTCATACCTCAGTTCTTGTCAGCTTCAGAACTCATCAAACCTCGTATTCATTGCATTTTGACAAGAAAAAAAGGTTTCAGCACTCGGTGCTTGCTCAGGATTTGTCACACTTGCTAGGACTTGTATGAGTCATGACGCTGCCCCAGAAGAGAAAATGGTTCATTGTTGGGCACTCATCAGTTTGGGCACTCATCATGAGTTCCAGAATGATTTAAAGATGAGTACCAAGGTACCAGTGTATATACCTGTACATATATACATAACACCTCTATGGTGCACATACACTAATTAATTATATAATATTAAGTAAATTGTGAGTCACTACTATATCATGATACATGATTTTAAAGAATTTTATGTGTTTTATAATGTATCATCAGCTGCGATCAAAGACATCTCATTTAACTGATTAAAATATATTTTATTTTAATTATTATTAAGGTCTCAGTAATTTTTTAAGCAAAAATATTTTTAGAAATTAATTATTCGATATTATTTGACCAATACAGTCAATCCTCATTATTTGTGGTTTCTGTATTTGCAAATTCATCTACTTTCTAAAATGTTTTTGGAACCCCCAAATCAACACCTGGGATACTTTGAACTCATTCACTAACATGCACAGTGCGAGGAAACTGTTGCATTGTCCTGGTCATGCATTTTGGACGAAGGTTGAGCAAGGCAAAAATCTGTGTTTCAGCTTTCATATCTCTTGCAGTTTCTTAATTGCAACCTTTTTTGCATTTTCCTGCTTTTGGGGGGATAATTTTGTTGTTTAAAGTGGACTCCAGCTGTGGTGGTAAAGTGTCATTAGTGTCCCTGAGCACAGAAAGGCTGTTATGTGCCTTACAGAATCAGTATGTACATTAGAAATATGGATAATGCGTTTGATTCTATAAAATGTGACTCATACAAAAATGTTAAATTAACTCTGTTTCTTCTGCCCTGTTTTCTGTTCTCACAATGGCATAGAATGAGAGAGGGAGCAAAAGTATAATTGTAGAAGGAACTTGCTTTCATGAATTAAGATTTAGACTTAATGCGTATACTGTAAACATTCCAGCAGCAATTATAGAAATAAAAGGAAACTTTGGAGAGAGATGGAGAACAAGGGAAAGTGTTGAATGGAAAGTTAATCCTCCTCCTCACTGATTGTGTTACTGCTGCACTTTGTGTGGAACTCAATTATAGAGCAACATTTCAAGTGAATATTTGCATGGCTGTCTCACCAAAGAGACTAGGGGTTTCTTAAGGGAGCAGACTATACCTGACTTACAAAACCTGGTTACCGTCATGCATCGGTTAATGACAGGGATGCGTTCTGGAAAATACATCAGTAGGCAATTCTGTCATTGTGCAAACACTGTAGAGTGCACTCACACAACCTAGGTGGTCTGGCCTACCACACACCTGGACTGTGTGGTATAGCCTACTGCTCCTAGGCTACAACTTGGACAGCATGGTGCTGTATTCATTACCGTAGGCAATTATAACACGGCGGTAGTTGTCTATCTAAACATATTTAACATAGAAAAAGCACAATGTAAGAATACAGTTTATAAGATAAGCATACAGTACACCTGTATAAGGCGCTTACTGTAAATGAGAATTGCTGAATTGGAAGTGGCTCTGGGTGAGTCGGTGAGTGAGTGGTGAGTGAATCTGAGGGCTTAGGACACGACCGTGCATGACTGTAGACTTTATAAACAGGGTACAGTTAGGCCACACAAGATTTATTTTAAAACTTTTCTTTCTTTAATAATAAATTAACCTTAGCTTACTGTAACTGTTTTACTTTATAATTTTTTCAAGTTTTTGACTCTTTTATACTAACATTTAGCTTTGCACAGTTGTGCAAAAATATTTTCTTTCATTATATCCTTATTCTAGAAGCTTTTTGTATTTATACATTTATTTATTTATTTTTTACTTTTTAAACTCTTTTGTTAAAAACCAAGACATAAACACACACATTAGCCTAGCCTACACAGGGTCAGGATCATCGAGATCACTGTCTTCCACCTCCTCATCTTCTCCTCCGCAAAGTCTTTAGAGAAAATAACATGCATGGAGCTATTATCTCCTGCAAAAACAATGCATTCTTCTGGAATAACCTCCTGAAGGACCTGCTTGAGGAGCTTCTTGATGAGGCGTCAGTTTTCTCAGAAGTATATCCACAGTGGTTTACTAAGTTTACTTCTTTTTCTGTTTATAGATTCATTTGCAGTCACCATGAACATTCTTCTCTATAAATGAAAACCTTTTTGTGTTGGGGTACATATTTTTTAAACTTTTAAGAAGCTTGTTGAGATCTGCAAAAGCTTCTGCTAAATATTTCACTGAAAAATTTCTTGAAGGTTCTTTTTTTTTTCTCCTATTTCCTTTTCTTTTGACTCTTCTTCAGCTACATGTTCTAGTCCAGTCCCAACAACTCCTCATTTGTCTCTTTCTCAGGAACCACCTCTAGGAGCTCCTCAATGTCAACTTTGTACACAACCAAGTTAAAGACCTTTGCCATCTTGTAACAGGGTGCAGCCAAGGGGCGGGGGGCTCCCAAATGAGGATTTGTAATGGGGTCTGGAACACAAGGTGTTCAGGAAATATTAGAAATATATGTAAGATGTCCTCACCCCCACAAGTCTGAACAGGCTGGGGATGGGACTCCTGGAGCAGGGCCATTCAGAGCTGTTTTGCATAACAGCAGCCTTGCAGATAACCTCTGGCATGGTCATTTAACGTATGCATAACCTTTAACTGGTTGTACAGATATGTTAAATAGCTGTGGCCATGCTTTGAGCCAGGGGGATGGAGGAGATTTCCACCCAGGTTGTAGCCGAGAGGCAACTCCCCCTAGACACAGCACCTGCGTGAAAACTTGGTGATGGTTGGCTCTGGGCCATGGGGGATACCCCTGCCCACAGCTAACATGGCAGCCCAGAAAAACTGGAGGAATATGAAATGCTGGTAGGTGTAGCCAATTGAAGGAGTTGGAAATAGGGCTGCAGAGGAAGATCAGCGCGGGGGATTTAAACCCAGGCATGGCAGCCATATCTCTCTCTTGGAACACATGGTTTTTGGTGAGAGGGGAGAACCTCGCAACTTTGGGGCTCCCTTTGCCACACAGCTTAGGAAGCTGGGGAGCAAGATGTAGCAGCGATGCTGAGCTCTCTCTTAGCAGTTCGGGAGAATGCAGGAGAAACCCTGCAGGAAAGGGTCTGGACCATGAGGCTTTGGAGGAGCGGGGACCCCTAAGCCTAAGAGACAGACTCAGGACCACGTGGCTTTGGGTGGCTCCCTCTGCCATGCGGCCTAGGAAGCAGCAGAGACTTTGCCTGGAAGAAAAGAGGTGAAAGGACTCTTGCTGGTGGGCCAGGAGAAGGTGCCACATGGTTTTGGATTAACTGGAGATCGCAGTGGCGACCACAGCAGATGGTGTCAGAACTGAGAATCTGCCTGAATCATGGACTTCTACTTCTTTTCCTGAGATACGATACCCTGGACTGGGAAGGGGAGAAGGAAGGACTGTGCATTTGTGGGTATTCTAGAGAACTCTAGTATTTTAAAGGAGACCTTAAGTCCTTACCCCAAGCCTGTATAACTTGTAAATAAATAATTCTTTTCCTTTTCAAAATTCTCTGGCATTGAGAGACATCTTTCCATTGGCAGCGAGCATAACGGACCTAGAGCGGGGTTGGGGGAACGTTGGGTGTCCCCGGCCCCTTACTCTGTCACAATCTCTATTACAGCTTTGTTGATTTTACCAACCTTTAGCTACAACATTACAGGGGCCTACTACGTCACTAGGACAGCTCTGGTATCACTAGGCAACAGAAAATTTCCAGCTTAATTATAATCTTATGGGACCACCCTCATTGCATATATGCAGTCTGCAGATGACTGAAACATTGTTATGCAAGGCCACACCAAGATATATGTAAAATCAGCATTGTATTCAAAGGCTTTTTTCTGCTTGCTATAATAGTCCCATGAGTATTTCTAAAACTCCCGGTGGATGTTACACCTGAGCTCATGAACACCTCTGACTCACTAGAAATTCCATGAGGCCTAATTTATTTATGGTTTGATAGTTCAGCTTTGATCTTCTTTCCCCGTGCTAAATGTAACATATCATGATGGATTCTGCTAATTACTGTCATATATGACACCGATGCTGCTCTGTCTGGACAGCTGTTGACAGATTGACCAGAATGTCTCCTGCTGTCTATGGTGGACCCACTTCCTCTGTTTTCCAGGCACCACTCCCTCCAGCCAGGCACTACACCCACAGATGGGCGTCAAGTTTGAGTGACGTTCTGTAATACTGTAGAAGTAGAACACCTCTCTGATTTGGTTGGTGCAGCCCATGAAACAGGTTGCATAGAATGGCTTCTTGAATCCCAGTCTTACAAAATTTTCAGTAAATATAAATACCACATGATCTCACCTATAAGTGGAATCTAATCAACAAAACAAACAAGCAAGCAAAAGACAACCAGAGATATTGAAATAAAGAATAATCTGACAGTAATCAGAGATGAGAGGGGAGAGGGATAATAGGGGATAAGAGCGGGGGCAACAAGGAACATGTATAAAGGACATACAGACAAAGCCAAAGTGGTGGGTTCGAGGGTGGGAGGTGGGGATGGGGTGTAGGGATGGAGACAATCACACTTGAATGACAATAAAAAAGAAAGTATTAAACATCGTATAAAAATAAATAAATAAAGCATTTTATGCATACTGCCCTCTCATTAGAACTCAGCAGAACTCTATGGGATATTGACAGAGAATAAAACTAAGTGTCTAAAACCATGCTACACACAGAAAAATTTTTCAACCCTGGATTATGACATCTTGTTCCCATTCCAAAATTGTATGCTATTGTGGTTCAGAGTGTAGGCACCCAGTCTTTCTGACCATTTGGGTACTGACTTTACCACATAACCGTTATCTTTAGCAAACCATTCATACTCCATGGGTCTTACTTTCAGAGAGTTCTGTGGGAGTAAATTGGCTAGCATGTATACACGAGCAGCACTTAAATAAAACTGACATTATTGAACTGCCAGTTAGTTTTAGATATCGTTTTTCCTTTAAGATGTGTCCTTGCGTTGTACAAATGGATGTGAAATGGATTTGCCCAATCAGTTTTCCAGACATGTGCAAATAGGTGTTAATAGTAGGTCTGGACACATACATCTAATTTTTCAGTACTTAGTAGCTAGCACATATTAAGAGCTCAGGAGATTTTTGTTGAATAAATGTTAAGTACAGATAGACAGAGACATTAAAATGTGCAGAAAGAGTATGTGTCATTAACACAAGTGATTTTAGTAGCAGTCTCCTGCCTAGTGATAAACAAGGTGTCTTGTGAGTGCCCCATACACATTTCTTAAATGAAAAATATTATCCTACACTAGCTGAGTAATTCTTCATGCCATGCATCGTTTAACGTCTATTACCTTATTTAACTGCCTCAATGTGGAACATTCTTTTTACTATCCCTATTTTGTGGATGAAGAAACTAAAGCAGGCAGAGTATATCATCGGTCCAAGAAGACTCAGCTAAAATGGGGCAGGGTGAGAATTACCTATTGACAATATGAATATGAGAGTGTGGTCTCAATTACAATCTTAACAGAAGGAAAATGCGAAGGAATGAAGGAATGAATGGGAATTAAAGGAAGGTGTAGATGTTAAGACTGGCTCTTGTGTCAGCTTGTCTGAATTGGAATACCAATCTCCTTGTTAATTAAATGATTATGGGTGACTGCATAATGATTCCATGCCTCAGATTCCCAACCTGTCAAAAAGGGACAAACTTGGTATGACTATACATCACAGGTTGTTAAAAGGATTAAATGGGGAGAAATTGTAAACCACTTAACCAGTGCCCGAAACAGAATATGTACTTAATAAGAGATGCAATAATTATTTTACCTGTTCTTGATTTTATTTTTACTTATACTTCTTATTTTAATATTATATTTGCTTAAGGACAAGGTGAAAGTATTATATTGCATTTATGATCCATCTTTATTTTAGGTGTTTCTCATTCAAACTACTTCTAAAATATTCTGTGGATAAAAAGGTAGGCTTCAGTTCTTTGAAATGTTAATTTATCTAAAAACTTTTATTATTTTAGAGAAGGGGGAGTTGTATTCAACTCCTGTGGACACAAATAACGGAAGAAATACAGACACACTGCTCATACACAGAATGCTTTTTGAGAGGGCTAGAAAAATAAATCAGATTCTTCTGAGAAATCTTCGTGTGAGAATAGTAGCAAAACCCTAAGATGTCATTTGTTAAGGTCATGACTGTTTCTAAAATGGCACCTTAAATGAAATAACACATTTTACAAAAATGGGTTAAAATAGAAATAATATATTTTCTTATGAGAATGATACAGAACCAGAGACTATTTGTTATTTGTTGTTGGTACGTTGATCAATTCTCTGTACAGGGCAGGCATCAACAAAGATGCCGATCTGCAACAAGTCGTTCGAGATTCTGGTGCGGAGCAGTGAGGAATTGTTCCAAGATGTTCTGAGTGTAACGTGCAAAAGTCAACAGTTCTCCCGGGGCTTGTAAACCACGGCAATTATTCCTGGGCTGCTCTTGTGGAATTGTACCATAATTAATATATTTTGGAAATACAAGCTCACATACACTGATGGGTTTTATTTTTTTAATTTTATTTATTGATTTTAGAGGACAAAGGAAGGGAGAGAGAGAAAAAAAAACATCAGTTTGTTTTTCCACTTATGTATGCATTTACGGTTGATTCTTGTATGTGCCCTCAGAGGGTAGGGAGGGGATGGAACCCACAACCATCCTATATCAGGAAACACTCTAACTAACTGAGCTACCCAGCCAAGGCCTGATAAGTTGTTATATAAATGGATGTCCTAATTTGAATTATAAATTATAATTGAGACCTATTTCTTAAAACTGCAAGTCCTTTTTAAGCCTGCAATTAAGAGTTCTCATTATACCTAATCATTGAGATCTCCACAATCACAGTCTTTTGAAATTTGTATATAAATATATGTGTTTTCTTAGTATTCTGTTCATATCATTAGTTGTCAGTAGTATTCAAATATTTTCTTTCTGCTTCTGTAAGAGCACCTTAGGGAAGGGAACCTGTATTTTCCTTTTAAGACCTATTCTCTTGTTTGGCACATTTGAATTATACAGTATCTATTGGAATAAAAACAATGTCACAATTACTCAGTTTATGTACAATAATAGATTTATAAGCATTAGGGAAATATACATATTTAAAATACTAAACATTTTTCATGATATTACTATATATATATATATATGTATATATATATATATTTACTAACATAGTGTTACTAAAAGTAGGTATGTTCTGGAAGGTTACATCAACCTATATCTTGGTTAAGGTGCAGGTGGTCCTTCACATCACTGATATAATAGTTTTAATGGTACATATTCCAAAAACACTTTCTAAAACTTTATTTTTATCTCTTAATGTATGGACAGCCTCTCTTCTGAACAGCAGGCACTTCTAGATGAATCACTATACCAGGAGGCATATGTAGCTAATTTAAAGTAGGGATACATAATATAAAGAAAGAACAAAGCAAAATATGGAAATAGAGAGTGATTGAATTGTGGTGGCTTTTCTATTTTGTGTGAATTGGTCAGGGAAGGCCTCAATGAGGAGGTGATCTTAAAGGAGAGTCCTCAATGAAGAGTGGATTGGAAAGGCATCATGTGGACAAGAAAGAGGAAACTGTGGTATAGGAATAACGAATACAATCTTTAAGTCAGGAAAGAATTAGATGTGTGTTAAAGAATTAAGGAAGGTCAGCTTGAAGGAGGCAGAAGAATACACAGAGCTGAAGCAGGAAGGAGTTTAGGTTCATTGGAAATTAAATCACATGCAGCCTTGCAACCTGAGTCAGTGAGATGGAATGTGTTCTAAATACAATGCAAGCCCTCAGAGAATTTTGTGTCGGAGAGGAATATGAACTACGGTCTAATCTAAGATTTTAAAAGACAATTCTTATGGTTACATGGAGATCGGATCAGGTTAGAAATAAGCAAACCACTAAGGTTGCCATTGATGTAGATAGATCTTGTCAGAGATGATGGTGGCTTGGACTAAGGTGATCATGATAATAATGAAGACGAGTGGTGTGATTCAAAATGAGCTTTAAGAGTTGATTTTCCAAGACATGTGGATTGTGTTCAGGATGAGATTGAAAGTAAAAAGAATCGAGGATGACTTCCTAATTATAGAAGTTGGATAAAAGGCGAATGCTGAGGTAGGAAAACTGGAGTTTGTTTATACTACAGTTATGTAGTCACTATAGTGTTATGTAGTTATGTAGAAAGCAGTTATGTATTAGACATATTGAGATCATTTAAAAGAAATGTCAATAGATATTTAGTTGTAAAGTTCTTAGTTGTAAGGTTCTGTAGCATATCAGGCTATAAATTTGGAAATCAACTATTTGTAATGAGGCTGGATAAAATAATAAAAAAGGGAAAAGGGAAGACACAAATATATGTGTGTGTACACACACACACACACACACACACACACATATGGAAAGAGTTTAGGGAACTGAGCATGGTCCACTACAGCATTTAGGAATAAGTAAAGAGATTCCAACAAAAAATATAGAGTAGTAATAGCAAGCAAAAGAGGAGAAAAATAGATCAGAGATATGCATATAATAAGCCAGTATAACTAAATTTAAAGAAGGATATCACCAAATTTATCAAATACTACTGAGAGAGACAATAAAATGAAGATCTAGAATTGACTATTGAATTTGATAAATGGTCATAATTAAGGATCCCAAAAATAGTGAGTGATGGTGATGATATTTAAGAAGCAACTCCAAGTATGGGGTGATAAACACAGAAAATACTATATATGCCATTCATAAGTTTTACATAAAAGAAAATACATAAGTGGACCTATACAGGGGATATGGAGTCAGTAAAGGTGCTTTATTGTGTTATATTTGTTTTTTGTAGTTTTTTTTTTTATAAAATTAGGATTTGCTGGAAGCTGGATTTTCTTTCATCAGAAGCATGATATAGGATTTTTTGCAGCTCTGCATATTAGCATCCTTCGAAATAACTCATTCAGGACTTTGAGTCTATCTTGTAATTTCTCTTAATATCACAGACTCTCTAAATGCTATAAATATACATCAAGAATTATGTTCTTCTGCCACCTCAGTGCAGCCATCTTTCGTCATTAGAGCAATTACAATCTATTATGTATAAACATTTGTTTTCAGTAGATTTTTTTATCCTTATTACACATGACATTTTTATTATCTACTCTCTGACATGTTCACAATATCTAGTTCCTTAATTCTATGAGATCCAAAGTCAAATTGCTTCTGTTTAAATTCTAGTTTTCATATGGCACATGTCTTACCCATTTTAAACCTCAGTTTTCACACACACAAAGTAATAAAATTAATAATAAGCATATTACACCAAAATTGTTTTGAAAATTCCTCAAGATAGAAGAAGTGGAAAAATGTAAATTTCAATAAATGTCATTTTTATTATTTTATATTTTCACTCTATTATATTATTGTACATCTTAGTTCCCCAGATCCCTGGATAATGCTATTTACTCAAGAAATGACAATGAATACAACTTGCTCCCTTGTTCATTCAACTCATTCATTGAATTAGTATCAATAAGTATTTATTCTGACACTCTATATAGGTTAATGAACAACAACAACAAAAACAACAATAGGAAAACATATGGTGTTTGCTAGAGTATCAGCAACTTATTTTTATTAAATAATGTAGTCATGGACTTCCAGTCAAGATGGAGGTATAGGTAGACATGCTTCACTTTCTTACACTGCCATAAGAAGAATCACAACTAACCTCAAAATAAAAAATACCCATAACTACCAGAAAATCAAACTGTATGGAAGTCCGATGACCAAGGATTAAAGGGATCCATATTCATCCAGATGGGTAGGAGGGGTGGAGAGGGGAAGCCATGGTGGGGAGGAAGCAGTGTGGTGGCAGTGGGGCAGTGGTGGCAAGTGGAGGTGGTGACATCTGGTGGAATGGGTGGTCCAACATTCACATGTGGTGGATAAAAATTGGAAGGGATACCTTGGGAGTGAGCAATCCCAGCCCCAGGCCAGACCACATAGCCTGGAGTTCGAGAACTGCAAAAATAAAGCCTCACAATTTCTGCTTGTAAAAACCAGTGATGGTTGGGGCACTGGAAGAAACTGCCAGTCTCTTAGGAGAGTCTGTTTAAAAGGCTCTCATGGTCCTAGAACATATGAAAACCGGCCCACTCTGGGAACCACCACTGGAGCAGAAGCTAGGAGGCCACCCATCACATAAGGAAAAGGGGTGAAGTGACTGGAAATGGGGCAAGTGCTGAGCAAGTCTCCAGTAGCCAGGCAGTGGCATTGCCCCCTCTCTGATCCATCCCCCACATACAGAGCTTCAAAGCCATAAAATGGGTTGTCTTGCCCTGGTGAATACCTAAGGCTCCACCCCATACAACTTAACAGGTGGGCCAAGATAGGGAGTCAAAGCAGCTCTACCTAATACACAGAAACAAACACAGGTAGACTGCCAAATTGAGGAGACAAAGAAATGTGGCCCATATGAAAGAACAGAACAAAATCCCAGAAAAAAACTAAGCAAAATGAAGAAACCAACCTATCAGATGCAGAGTTCAAAACACTGGTGGTCTGGATTCTCAGAGAACTCACTGAATATGACAATAATGTAAAGGAAGAAATGAATGTTATACTAAGTGAAATAAAGAAAAATCCATAGGGAACCGACAGTGAAGGAAAGGAAGCCAGATTCAGATCAATGATTTGGAACATAAGTAAGAAATCAGCAACCAGAACAGAATGGAGAAACAGTAATTTTTTTTAAAAAATAAAGGAGAGAATAAGAAACTTTAGAGATCTCCAAAAGTGCCAACATACAAATTATAGGGATGTCAGAAGGAAAAGAGGAAGAGCAAGTGATTGAAAACTTATTTGAAATAAAAATAATGAAAGAAAACTTCCCTAACTTGGTGAAGGAAATAGACATAAAAGTCCAGGAAGCACAGAGAGTCCCAAACAAGTTGGAACCAAAGAAGACCACACCAACTCACATAATAATAAGAATTCCAAAGGTTAAAGATAAAGAGAAATTCTTAAAAGCAACCAGAGAAAAGCAGAGAGTTACCTACAATGAAGTTCCCATAAGACTATCAGCTGATTTCTCAAAAGAAACTTTGCAGGCAAGAAGGGACTGGCAAGAGGTACTCAAAGGTATGAAAGGCAAGGACCTACAACTAAGATTACTCTATCCAGCAAAGCTGTCATTTAGAATTGATGGGCAAATAAATTGTTTCCCAGATAAGATAAAGCTAAAGGAGTCCATTATCACCAAGCCATTATTGTATGAAAGGGACTTATTTAAGAAAAAGAAGAAGGTCAAAACTATGAACATTAAAATTACAATAAACTCAAAACTATCAGCGATTGAATCTAAAAAACAAAAGCAAAAACAAACTAAGCAAACAACTAGAACAGGAATGGAATCATAGATATGGAGATCATTTCGAGGGTTAACAGCTGGAAGGGGGAAGGGAGAGAATGGGAGAAAAGGTACAGGGATTAAGAAGCATAATTGGTAGGTACAGAATAGACAGGGGGATGTTAAAAACATTATAGGCAATGGAGAAGCCAAAGAACTTATTTGCACAACACATGGACATGAACTAAGGAGGGAGATTGCTGGAGGGAAGGGAGCTACTGGAAAGAAGGGAGCAAAGGGGGAAAACTTGGGGCAACTGTAATAGCATAATCAATAAAATATACTTAAAAAAAGAAAGAATGTAGTCACATCTATAATCTCTAAACTCCAAATACCAAAGAGTAGAAATCCATGCAAAACCTGATAGAACCAAAATAAATCTCTATACATAACTGTCCCACAGCTACGAGGGCTAGGATTGTATATAATGTGCAATATATGACCACTTTACCTTATACAACTTTAGAAGTTCCGAATTCCAAATTATGTGTGGCCCCAAGGACTATAGTTGATTGAGTGTGAACTTATACTACCTAGCCTTCAGCTGAGTCCGTTTGTCAGAGAGTTGTTGAATGTTTATTGGAGTGAGTGACATTTTAAACATTTCCATTTTATGGAAACATATCAAAGTTTTTTTGTGTGTGTGGCAAATGGAGCCACTATCTAGGCTTTAATTTTGATATTTTAAATTTAGAAGTTATGTTTGAGGCACAAACCTGTGGTGTGAATCATGTATTTCAGAAAGCATTCATAGACATTTTTCAATGTAACAAAATCATAAACCAATTTATCCTGGACTTTGGTTTAGGATTACAAATATAAAACCCAACAATATTTCTTTATGGGGCCACTTTTTAGAGAATAGATGTTCTTAACACAAAATAAGCATCTGGTATAGAGTGGCATTGAAAAAGATTTCATATGGAAGAGATTTGCTGCAGAAATTAGAGAACACCCACAGTGACAATGGCTGCTATCCTAAGCCAGCCTCAATCTTTATTCACATAACTCAAGTTGTGAAGATCTTCCTTTTCCTTACAACACTAAAAAAGAGTTTTGCCACCTGCGTCTCACCGCATATCTGTAAATAACAGATTGCACCAATTACGTTAGTGTTCTGTTGCTGTGCATTAAAATAAAATGCAGCAGTGGGAAAGATTTATAGGCAAATGCCTCCTTTCGAATTCTAAAGCTGATAAGCAGAGAAGTATGAATTATTAAACTGAATAGAAGCTTTAGAGAAAGGCTTGTAATCAAGATGTGCTCGCACAAAACAAGAAACCTGCGACTAATTTCAAATAATGTTGTTTGCCTAACAAAATGGGACATTTAAAGGTCAACTTTATAATCAAAATCTGATCTCAAGGAAGGGAAACGCTGTTACTTTAGTCATATTTCATTTGGAATAGACATTATATTGACTAAAATAAAGCACAGGGTCACCACTGTAAGTTTACTGATGCTGAAGACAGTTTATAATGATTTTAATATATGTTAGGCGGTGAACGAATAAATCCTAAAGGTTAGAACTTTAAATTGTAAGTCAAGATAGCCAAAGTTAGATAAACACCATTTTTAATCTTCACTTTGAATTAATAAATGCAAACTTCCAAACGATTGATTATGCTATTACATTAGTATGATTATCTCCCTTTCTCTTCAACTTTCTCTTAAGAAAATTAATTCAAGACAATTAATTAAAAAGGCAGATAGGAAGGAACTCAGAGCAATCCAATATCATATAACTTTGGGCACTACATTAAGTATATTTATTAAGCTAAAAACTTATCCCCTTTCCTGTCAATGCTACAACTGAACTCTAATCTAAATATGTGAACAGATAAAATATTAATTTTTGAAGTACCACAATAAAGATAAATAAAATTATTACTCCTCTTTTTAACAATTCCATTCACCACAGCCTCCCTCATAGCTTTCAAAATCTACAAAATAAAATGCATTCTGTTTTTATAGTGCATCAAGCTTTGGTAACTCAGACTAATTGAGTACTCTGAACATCTCTAAAATCTGGCTGTGGCTATAGAGGTGCAGTGAAAACTGTATATGCATTAAAGCAAAGAAGGTAAATTATATAGATTTATATGTAATATTTATAATGAAACCCAAGGAAGACCATTCTAACAAGGATACTTTTATTTTTCCTGTGGATTATATGGTTTTGTTTTCTAACATTGATTACAGTAGTCTAGTATTTATCTATAGCATTATAGTTATTGATTTCAGAGGTTCGTGAACTGAAAAAATGGATTTGTTATGAATTACTGAATTCCTAAATAAGAATTGCTTTATTATTGATATAAGATGTTGATAAAAATTACCTTCAGATCTGGTACCAGAAATTTTGGAATTCTTGTTTTGGAAATCCAACTGCCATATTGAAAGAACCTCAAGACAGAAACTCTAGGAGATAAACATTCATTTACTGTTTATCTAGATAAACATTTTCAGCAGTGGGTAATTCAGTCATATGCATATAAGACAATAAATTATAACATATTTCACTATTGACATACTTCACATTTAATATGCAATTTTGTTAAATGTTTCTTATGCGGTTCAAATAAATGCATATTCTACACATACTACTAAAGTTAATTTAGCAAATTGGGTTGCTTAGATATTTTTTGTTCTTTCTAATTTTTTGTCTACTCAGTCATTTGCTGAGAGAAGCATGTTCAAATCTTCCATTTTGATAGTGTATTTGCTAATTCTACAAGTTCTTGCTTTACAATTATGACATTATGTTCTTAATTGCATACAAATGTATTACCATTACAATTTTTTAGTTTATTGACCCCAGCAACATGGTGAAGCATTTCTCTTTATCTCTAGACATAAATCATAGCTGATGGTCTATTGTGTTCTATGTTTGTGGCTCCACTAAATTTCTTTTTTGAAAACTTTGTTGACTGACAAATCTTTTTTTGTACTCTTACTTTAGACATTCCTATTTCTTTTGATTTAAATGCATTTTTTTCTACACAAAATTGCTTTAACTTTATAATGGAGTACTTAGTCCATTTATTTTTATGTAAATTGATGTATTTAGATTTAAAATTGACATTTTGCTAGTTGTTTCATTTTCAGTATGTTCTAGTTCTCTCTTTTTTCTCCTTTTTTAGAGAATCATTATTTTTATATTTTTCAACTAGATCGTTTACTATAAAATATGTTATTATTCATTTAATGCTAATCCTACAAATGTACAACATGCACTTTTGAATTATCAGCTTCTGATATAAATAAGTACTAGTATTGATTCTCAGATAATTTTGTGACCTTTTAACACATCTCCTTTTACTTCCTCCTGCCTTTGGTGTTACTATCTTCATGCATTTTATTTTCACATTTTTGAGTGCCATAATTCATTATGATTCTTGTTTTCTACATCTAATATTTAGATTTACAATTAGTTACTCTTAGATACCATTAGATTTACTGTAGTTAATATCACTTGCTCTACTTTTCTATATTTCCATGAGCAAATATGCCATAATTTTTCTTTTGTCTGAAAAATACTCTTTAGTATTATTGTAGTGAGGAATTGTTGGTGATTAATTTTATCTCTATATTTTTGTTGACTAGAAATATATCTATAAATCTTCACCTGTGAATGGTGTTTTCATTTGGAATAGAATTCTAGATAGGTAAGTATTTTAAATGAGCTTTTCAGGGATGAAATTATTTCTTTTTTGATGATTATTAATTTCATATACTGCTGGTGCTCATTTGAACACAATGCATCTTTTTTATCACTGTTGATTTTAATAGGTGTATTCTTTTTGTCTTTGATTTTTAGCAGTTTCATTGCAATGTGTATAGGTTTGATTTCTTTGTATTTGTCTTTAATAGAGTTTGTTGTGCTTCTGGAATATGTGGCTCTATGTCTTTCATCAACTTTGGAAAATTATTAGTCATTATCTTTTTAACATTATTTTTCCATTTTTCTCTCCTCTTGTTCTGATAATTCTTTTGCTAAGGTATATATTTTTACATCTTAGATGTCTCTTGTATTCATCTCTGTATTTTCTTTTTTTCCTTGCCTGTATTTTAGGCTGGATAGTCTCTACTATCCTATTCTAGTTCACAAGTCAGACCGTCAGTTCTCCAGAGTGCTCCTAAACCCATACATAAGTTCTTATTTTCACTGTATTGATCTTATGTTCTAAATTTCCCATTTGATGGTTTTTTTTAATATATAATATAGTAGTCTGGTGAAATTATCTTTTCATATCTTTCCCATAACATATTAATCAAAATTATAATAAAGTTCATGTCTGAAAACTTCAGTATCTGGGCCACCTCACAAAACTTTCTGTTATTTCTCTTTTGGAGCCCTTCCCTTAGAACGTGCCTGATAATATTTTATTATGGGTCAGGCATTGTGTTATGAAACATGGTAGAGACTTTGGATGATGTTATCTCTCTCCAGAAAACATTCTCCCAATCCTTTCTCAGGCTTCTATATTAGGGGAAGTCACCTTAATCCATCATCAACTAAGAGGCTGTTTTTCATACACTCCATGTTCACAAATTGGTGTGATCCACTGTATTTCATATTCACCCTGTTCTAACTTGCCAGGACCCAAACACCAATTTACTTTCAGCAAAGCTAAATGAATGTTCAGCAGCATGAGACTCTCAAAAGCTTCATTTAGTATTTTAGATACTTTCAATTAGCATTCTTAGCATTTGTCCTGGTGCATATTAACAATCAGAAAATAACGTGAAGAGAAAGACAGGCGGTATCAATTTTAACCATCTCTGCACTTCTCTTCTGCCCTGGATCTTAGCTACACACGTTTTGTCTGCTGAGGCAGCCAGGACCACATTTCTTTTCTTTTTTTTCCCCTCTCCTTTTTTCTGTGAAATTGCTGAGAGCCCTGTGGTTTCCCTGCATCACATTGATTTTCATCTACCATGTTTCTTAGCTTTTCATTCGGTGCCACTTAAGGCTTGGAAAGGGCTCTGAGGAGAAAAATAAAGTGGATTCTTGAACTCACCTGAACATATTCCCCCCCTTTCAAGGGTTATGAAACCTCTTGTCCTGAATGCCTCAGGGGCTCTTGCCACCTCCCTATACAAGTTTATTTTTCTGTTTCATTTTGTTTTGTGTTTTCTCAGCCTTTTGTATTTTACAACAAAAACAGTCTAGGTAAAAGCTATGCTATCCTAACAAGGAAAGGGAATCCTGAGGATCTCTACATTTAATTGAAGACATTTCTCCAGACAAAATTTCACAAAAATAATTAAGCACTGAGATTTCAGGACTGTTACACAAAATTATATTCCCCTTTGATTTTGATTTTCTTTCAACTGCTAGGCATCTATATAGTATCTTAAAATGGCTTTTGTTCATTTTTAAAAATAACACATCATTTTCTTTTTGTGGGGCACACTATCTGCCACTCTATTTTTCTTCTTGAATAGAATTAAATGAAGGAATTAAAGTATCTTCTAGAATGAGTCTAAGAAGTTATTTTTTTATTTACTGAGACAGTATGCATTTGTAGCGGAATCAACTAATTGACCAATGGGACAAAATGAGTGCCTCTGACAGACTTGAACACAATGGCACATTCAACTACGGTAGAGATGGCACGGCCACTAACTAGCAAAATAAAGGACTGTTTAGCAAATAAAGATGGAAATAATCCTAGAACACTACCTGATTCATATAATTTGGAACAAGAAAAATTAAACAACCACCAAAACAAGCCACAGCAGTAGATCATCCCACAAGCAGGCAGTGGGATGTGGCAAGAGTGCTTCCAATAAGTAAATATAAGTATTTCGGAACAGTCTAGCTCTTGGTTTCGTTGGTGGATTCAAAAGTTGTCTTTACATAAATGAATCAATGAATGAATTTTAAGAGTGTCATTCATGCCCCAATAACAATAGTGTATTTTTAATTTATCACTATGATAAATCTAATCTATGCAACTAAACCTCAAAATAAAATGTAAGAAGAAGTGGGTGACAGCTGTCCTCTAACAATCTCACCTAGCAACAGTCAACCTTTGCATCTCATGGGTCACATGAACTAATTACTAACATACTGCAGCACACCAAAAATATATCTGTGGCTGATCTGACGAAACAATGATATAACTTTGATTCATTCACACTGATGGCTATTGTTGCATTGGCTGTTTTCATATTTTTATTTGACTATCTAATGTATCGATACAAGAGGTCCGTACCCATGACTAAACAGTCAAGTATTGCATGTTTTAAAAATTCCTGTGGCACACAGGTTAAAAATCGCTGCTCTACCCCAACCATCTAACTGCAGCAGGCAGGGTTTTTGGGTCTGATCATTGCAATCCTAACAATCACCCCGGACAGCTAGTAGTTATAGATGTTGTAAAATGCGTAGTTTTAAAATTGGGCGTAACCTTGATCACAAGATCTAGAATACATCTTTGATGACCTCCAGATGCATATGTCAACACAATTTTCTTTGTATGATTTTACTAGAAGATGTAGCTTCTATGATTAGAGTTCTGCAACTTCAAATAAAATCAATGTCAACTTCCTACAGGAAAGGTTTTCTTTGTTTATCAATCTTTGCAGTTTAAAATTTAATCAGGACATTCCAGTGAATAAAGAATAAGGCACTCTCCTCTCCTTTTTCCCCATCAACAAATACTGCAAAAAGGCTTTGGGA
Organism: Micronycteris hirsuta; assembly: GCA_004026765.1. Classification (NCBI taxonomy): domain Eukaryota; kingdom Metazoa; phylum Chordata; class Mammalia; order Chiroptera; family Phyllostomidae; genus Micronycteris; species Micronycteris hirsuta. The sequence continues at coordinate 11,659 of PVJI01012292.1, read as the reverse complement.
AATGATATCAGGAGAAAGAAACTCGGATGGTCGTCATGTTTTTCATAGTTAAGAACTTGTTCACTATAAAACATTCACATCTTTCCATATGTGTACACAGACATTGCAGTATTTTTAATTTAGAAAAGGTAAAATGACCAAAACTACTATATATTTAAGATTACTTTCAAGTAAAACTGTACTTTTATAATCACCATATCATTTGGGCATAAGAAGTATCAGGTCATTTATGTGAGAGATGTAAGTTTATTGAATCTAAAAATATTTTGATCAATATATTAATCTTCAGAACGCCAAAATATTTACAAAACACATCTCTGCCAACTTGTATAACTAGAGAAAATAAAAGTACTTCTGGAGAGAAATGATAAATGTCAGTTCAGGGGCACTATTTTCTCATTATATACCAATATTAGGTTTATGAATTTATAACTTTTTATCAACTAGTCAGAACATTGAGAAAAAAGTAAATCATGTCAACTATGAGGTAATGCAATGGCATATACACAAATATATACATGTAATCAGTGAAAATATATAATTTCATGAGACAAAATACAGCATTCCATATTGTAGTAAAATAAGAAAGATATTATTCTTAAATTTGAAAAACTTTATGCTTTGGTTAATATAAAAATTTTACGTGGAATTTCTTAATATGCTTTGGGACTTTTTTCTGAGTTCAGATTTTTTTTTAATGTATTTTCTTTTTTCCATCGCCATTTTCTCCCTATACACACTTCCACCTCCATCAACCCCCACCCCCATAAATAATAGGTTTTGATTAAGTTTAGACTCCATTTTGTGAAGCCTAATTTCTTAAGGTAACTATGTATCAATTAAAACTCATCTCTCTTCCAAGCAAAAGCTGCTTCAAAGATCTTTTATTCTTAGGTTAGGAGTGTATGAATCACTAATTACAAAGCATTGCTCAGCTTTCCCACTTGCTTTCATCTTCTGAGGAGATTAATAGCCATCCTTGAGACACCAGCTGCTTTCTATTTATCACAGAGAAGCCAGTGGCAGACAGCTCTCGTAGGACTAAGGGAAGACAGTACATGGACTTAACTGCTTTGTTGGCAACCTGCATGTGGAGACAAAACAAAGACCTCCAGACTCTGATGTGTCCCTGGAGACTACAATGTTTTGTTTTGTTTTGTTTCCAATTTTGGTTAATGCAACTGTTATATCCTTAATTGTCTGCTACCTGTTTTATTTTCTGTATTTATGGTCTAAAGCTGCACCAATCAGACAGACTGTTCCTCACATTATTTTCATGACAAACTTTACCTGAATAGTCTAGGAACTGATTTTTCTTTTAACAATATGTATTTTTAATGGTATCATTCATTTGTCTTCGAGACTATGCAATTGTAAAAACAGTGCACATTAAAGAAATAATTAATCCATGTTCTACAATCAACTTTCTGCTTGGAACTGAGTTTTAACGTTTGTGCTGCAATTGCTTCAAAACATACTTGTGAGAAAGGAACTCAAGAGAAGACTCTGGGAAGATGGAGTAGGAAGCATCAGGAATCTGTCTTCCCCCCAGACAACAATTAGAATGGCAGGGTCTTTCTGATGTAATTATTTTGGAACTCTAACATCTGTTGAAGGCTTGCTACTTCCAGGGGAAGACTTGGACAGTAAATTGTGGTTAATTTTGGTCAATTTCAGCACTTAGCACAGTAGCAGGTACCCATCCCTCACTCCAGCCACCTGGCAGGCAGTTGTGCATGTATTCTTGGAGCAACTTTGCACACAGCCTGTGGAAAACTAAGGTGGGGAAAAAATGACTACGCCCTCCAAATACTAAGGCACAGGGGGTGGGGAGGTCAGGAGGGCGCATCTGTGCTCTGATCACTGATACTTCTGTTCACAGAGGTGCAGACAGACAAGTATACATTCATTGCTGTTCAACTTCCCCCCATTAGTGCAAGCACCACTCTTCAAGGAATGGCTTTCAGAGAGAAGCTTTTATATAAGGACACGAAATTTTAAGCCGATATATATATATATATATATATATATATATATATATATATATATATATATATATATATATATATCAGCTTATTTGCATATATATATGCAAATGCTTAGGCTCTTTTTTAGCGTCCTATTCCTTGGTAAATACTGGATGTGAATGAATGTGAATAAAGTAAGGACAGTTATAGAACACAACCTTCAGGCTGTTTGGGTGCAAAATTAATGACTATTAATCCTCTGCTCCTAAAGTAGAAATGGAGTTCCTTCAGTAGCAGAATATTACATAGTCCTATTGTTGGACTATGTAATATGTGGAAAGATAATTCTGAATTTGCCAAAAGGAATTAGAAATTTTTGACCTTAAAATAAAATAGCCAGTTAATTTACCTGCAAAATGAGTATAATCAGGAATAGCAGAGAAAACGCAATTTGGGACATGCAATTTGTATCAAACCATAGGCAAGCTCAAAGGACAAAGGAAAGAAAGAAATGTTACTTTACAGAGAAAAAAAGAGACGAATTGAAAATAGTTATTATAAACCAAATGTCTATGGAAGGAAACTAGGCGTGTGAAGTATAGTGCCCTCCCATTGGCTGAATCAATGTGGTATTTTATTGGCTGGCCTGTTGCTAGGCAAAGAGAAAATCTTCCTTCTCCTTGCTGGAGTAGTAAAGTAAGCTTCTTCTTGTTGATCAAGGTAAGCGTCCTTTCCCCATGTTGGAGTCTGCAAGGTGTGCTGAGTGGTAGTGCAGGAAATCTCCCCCTTTGGGGATTCTTGACTCCGTTTTAAGTTCGATTTACTTTGTTGATTTTCACAAAACACAGTGGACTAAAACGTCCTCAAAAACATCTTTTTAATAACCCAAATATCAAAAAAGTAGTTGGAGCAGTTTTCAAATTTCAATATATTACTTATATACTGGATCTAATAAATCAAGAAAATAGGACAGAAGGGAATTGAAAGGCACTAAGAAACAACTGGGGCTGTGGCACACAATGGGGGGCAGGTTCAACAATCGTCTGTAGGCATGTAAGCCGGTGTAGCTCAGGCGGTGTGGCTGCGTTGGCAGCTCGGTTGGTTGAGTATTGTCCCGAAAATGAAAAGGGAAAACTTGCTGGTTCAATTCCAGGTGACTGCCTGGTCCCTGGTTAGGGCGTGTACAAAAGGCAACCAAGGTGTTTCTCTCATGCATCAATGTTTCTCTCCCTCCCTTTCCCTCTCTCTGGGAATAATAAATAAATAATTCGAAAATGGAAAACAAAAAGATAAAGCTAAGACTTACTAGAGCACGTAGAGAAGAATTCAAAAGCTGTCCAGACATGGGCCTCAATCTCGATCTTAATCATAATTTGGAAGAAGGTTTTAAGTTTTAAGACCTGTGTTAGGTGTATTTTTATACTATCAACCTAACAATACATAATGCTATGACCTAAAAACTCATGAGAAAATGTAAGGAGATAACAGAGAGAAAGGTCTTCTTTACTTCTTGTGTTTTAGAGTGGATATGTTTCATTTCTAAAATCCTAACACACATTAGAGTAACTCAAGGCTGAAACTGTGTTGATGAACCTGGTCCTGGAGTAAAAGTCGATGACACTGTTAAATAAATTATTATATAAGGAGGGCTCGCATAAGAAAGTCAGGAGAGACCCTCTGTTGTGGATATCACTCCTGGAACCACGCAAAGCACCGTTCATTGTGTAACAGGGTGCAGCCGGGAGGAGGGCCCCCTAGAGGGAGATAATTGGCTCCACACCAAAGGGCCACACCTGACCCGAATGTTGGCAGCTGTGGCCAGTTGTGGGAGGAGCCGGAAATGAGACTCTGGGATTTAAATCCAGGCCGAACGCTGCTTGAGCGGTCTCATCTGGCCCTGTTGGGGTATCTTCTGGGGCCTTTTGGAGCTGCTTGGGTCTGTCTCTGGCTCTCTTCGGTGCTTTTGGGGCTCTACACTGTTTGAAAGGCCTATTCAGGTCTCTCTGGGTTCTCTCTCCGGGACCACTCTGCTTGAGTGTCTCTCCTTTTGGTACCGCGCGGCTTGGGACCACGCGGCTTGGGTGAGAGTCACGTGGATGATTCTGGGAGCCTGTGTAAGATACAGTACCCCAAACTGGGCAGTGGGAGAGGGAAGGACTGTGTGTATGTTTAAATAAACAATTCTTTTAAATTCTTTTCCTTTTGAATATTTCCTTTGGCGGCGGGCAAAACGGATCTGGTACGGGGGAGAAACCCCCGGGTACAGAAAAAGGGGGTCTTTATCGTCGAGCCCTCCCCATTTTGTTCTGTAACAATGGGACAGAATGTAACATAGAGTAGAAATTTTCAGTTTCAGATTCCATCAGTTTTATCACACGTTTTTGGGGGTGAGTGTTTGAAATCCAGTTCTACCTGGATGATCTCCTATAATAATATATGTCATTTTAAATTTTGCTTAAAATTACATAGTAGTAGGATATGAGTTTCCTGGACTTGGAATACAGCTATATTGAAAAATTTTCACAATCAATATATACAATCTATTCCTCTTAAATAATTTGGGTTGACTTGTAGAAGACTTTTATGTGAGAATAACTCGCATGTTAAAATAAAAAAGGGAAATTAGTTTTGTGATGTCTGGTAAAAGAAAACTCTATCCCCAAATAATTCCAGACCCTATGTGCTTGCAGGAATTGGTCCTGAATATACACCAGCAGCCTTGGTCCCCACTGCCCTGTGGACTGGGCAGTGGTAAATTGAACCACACATCTATTACTCCTGTAGGCTAAGGAGGGGTTAGGAAAAATGAGAATGACATCACCTTGTGAGTGAGACAGCATTACATTCATCTTAGAGATTAGTAAACAGAAGTCCCAAAACTTAAATGAGTTATCTGAAGTGAAATAGCTTTGAGATCATCACTTCCAGCTCGGAAACAAAATCTTATATTTCAAATTTAGCACTGTGTCCATTATTACAGAGTATTCTCCATGAGCATACCGTGTGCACAGTGGCCAAAATTATCTTCTCAGAGCACCACACTGATAAAATTCTTCCTAGAATTCTTGTTTAGAAATGCAAAGGGTGATGGATAAGTAAACAAAAAAAAGAGTCTCTGAGAAGATATTTTTTCAGGTGTCTATTCAAGCTCATCAAACTCATCCTACTGAGAGTAATTCCATGAGTTCATAGCATGCCATATTTGGAAGCTAAGTGGAGTTAAGGAAAAGTTTCTAAGAGGAATGTGTAAGACTTTCTTCATTTCTTTGTTTCTCTGAAGGAAATATTTTTGTGCATAAACATGAAGTCAGTTGATCCCTGTTATTTGATTTAGTTTGAGCCTTGTAGTCATGAGCAATATCTATTGAACTGTAGATTCTCATCAGAGAGCAAGGCCACTTGTGAAGACAAACTATGATGAATAGTGGCAGTGTTACCCTGCAGAGCTGACCTTGGCATTGGCAGGACCAAAATTAGTATAAAATCCATAGCTCATATTTTATTAAATATTATGCTTGTGGGTCACAGCTTTGCCCAGATGTTTGGCAGGTAAGTGAAATTGAAAACAATACACTATCTTTAGCAAACATGAACTCACCCACATAAAACATTTACAAATAGAGTGTATAAGGGAAAAAAGACCTTAATTTAAGGTTCTTTTATTTTTTTTTCTTTGTTTTAATACTCAGCTTCCAAATAGTTTTACTGGAATATTAGCAATTACATGATTCATGGTACATGATTTTAAATTTCTTGGTTATTATACAACAAAACTTAGAAGATTTTGCAAATAGATTTCTTAATTAATAACTTTTTATCAACAAATTCTGAGAAGAAAACACAGGGCTTCTAGAAATGTGTCCTGGTTGATCTATCCTCAATGTTACCCTCCTTTTAAATAAATCTTAGAGAAATAAATCAGGAAAATTTTATTCTCTCTTTCTCTCCCCCTTCCTCCCTCCCCCCTTCTAAAATCATCTTGTGGGTAGTGGCAATTTTAAAATGTAATTAGAATTTTAAAATATGTCTTCACAGAATTCTGCAACATGTATAGTAAATTTATTTCTTCAACCCTTTGGGATAACACATGCATTTTTCCTCATTTTAAAAAACAAAAAATGTAAATGTGAATACTATTTTGAATAGAAGTACTGGAAGTTAAATAAAAAGGTGAGTCTTTGGGGATATAATTTTGGAGTCTATTATTTATAAATTGCCAATTTTTTTCATATACCTTTATTTCATTTTTCCCAATCCCTATATTTTAACTCCCCAAAGCCTGAATAAAGCAGAGATAGTTAAAATGTGGCTAATCAAAGGAAATATGCTTCTTTCCATAATCAGGAAACTAAATTTCATTAACTAAATTCAACTCAGATTATATACCAATAAAATATGAATAATTGCCATACAGATTTTCCCTCTCCAACTATTTTCTCCATTTCTAGTTCTATATATTTGAGATAATTTCTTAATAGTGATCTGAGAGGCAGTTAGGCTCTTCGAGGACACCATAGAACCTCACAAAAATAGTGTTTAAAATAATTAATTCTGTAGAGCTCTGACAAGGCATATCAGGACAGGGTATAAGCGCAAGTTTTGGATCTCAGTCTGATCCCAGCAAGGCAGACCACAGACATTGCTCTCACAGACGTTGAAAAATCAGTTGGTAGAAGAGGGCTCAAGACCAGTGCAATGTGATGTAGAAAAGGCCATTTCTTCCGAGAATTAAGGAAAAAAGACAGGGAGATGGTTGGGATGGAACAGGAGGTGATTCCTCTAGAATTACTTCTTTCCTACAAACAAAATAGTAAATACGTATGTAGAGTGCAGATCTAGGATTTGATAAAACCTTTCTTTAAATTATAGGTCCACTTTGAAATAATAGTGCTATTGGTAAAATAACTGTGTCTTCTTACTTCCTACTGTGTGTCCAAGATAGATTCCAGGTGCTTTGTGTAATTCAGTCTATGCAAATGCATCACCAGGTGGATATGCTTATCGTCCCCACTTTGATGATGAAAATAAACCCTGAGTATGTAGGGAACTTATTTGTTGGTCAGGTTTGTAGTTTGTGAGTGACTGAGCACAGATTTGATGTCAGGCTCAAAAAACCCTCCAGGGCTGTAGCTCCAATCCATACCATTCGCCTAACTCTCAGAAAGTGTAATGATACCTGACTAGAGAACAGTCTTTGGTAAACATAGGCAGATGCTTCATTATAATAAAGTGCATTCCAGGTATAAAGAGACTTTAGAAAATGCAAGCGTTGCCATCGAAAGCATCTCTCCATGACTAAATAATCTGCCCCTATTTTAGAGGGTTTCCAAGTTGGTTCAAACCAGTGTGAACTTTCTGGATCCAATCCAGTGATCCACAATGCAGGACGCCAGGAAGAAAAGATCATCGCCTTGGACTTCGACCGCCCATCTTACTCTACATTTCCTGATCCTGCTTCACCTCACTTTTCTCCAGACGGATCTCTGGTTATGAATTTTGTCTCTTTTGGCATTGAATGCTGAGACCTCCAGTCATCACAGTGCAGATGTGCCACAACACAATTGTAGCAAAGGCCTCATGCATAAGGACAGCTCAATTTTTATGGAAAAAAAAAAGTCTAGAAGAAACATAAGGATGTCCGCGTGTTGACATTTTAACAGGAGATGAGTCTGGGGTTATATTTTCTACTATATGGAAGGAGTTTCCTAGCGAAGTATTGTGAATCCTGCTGACATTTGCCTCGGTGCCTCTTGATCATTTAAATGTAACATTTGAGCTTACGTAATCTTCCAACATATTTATTTTCGTTCCAAAGCTCACAAAATTAGCCCCTAGAGTATAAGTGCAACATGTAAATAAGTGTTTTTACAAAATGCCAGGAAAAAAGGATCTATGCCAATAGAATGAGAGAGGTATTTTAAGAATTTTTATAACTCACTGTTTGCAGAGCACTTGGTAAAGAGCCGCCCGATGGCAACCCAGCCATTTTTCCTGTATTGTGCTCCCTGAATCTCAGGGGAAATTTAACAGTTTAACACGATGATGTCTCTGACATTTTTTAATATGTTCCCTTCCAGTCAGAGACTTTGTTTTTTCTTCAGTGAATAAACTTATGAATTCCTCTTTCATCCAATCTTTCACCCCCTTATATAGCTAACATTTACAATTTTTAAAAACACTGTGTGCCGCAGTCATTTGCAGAACTTTAACAAAACAGTTGAAGCTTCACCGTGTGCTATTTCTTCATTATTTCCTCCTCCCTCCGCTCAAAGAAATCCATTATGTTGATTTTGGTGCTTATAATTACCTGAATATCTTTATAAAATTCTTATATATGTATTGCTTTGAATGTTTTAATATTATTCTTAAATGACATAGTATTTTATACATACTATGTATGAATTTTATAAAATTTTATAACTTTGTTTTTTAAGCCATGAATTCCTAGGGATCCATTTTTTTTATAATTACTTTATTGTTTTTCAATTACGGTTGTCTGCATCCTCTCCCCTCCCTCCCCCCACCCCCTCCAACCCCATGGCTTTAATTTGTGTGTTTTAATTGCTATATAGTATATCACTACAAGAATATATCTGATGTTTTAGGGTTTTTCTCTTCTTGATGACCATTACAATTTATTTGTAGTTTTTGGTAATATAAATGCCATTCTTGTGCATCTCTCCTTGTTCACATATGTGGAACTTTAGCGAATAAACAAAGAAATATACTTGCTGAATTGAAGAATATGTTGATATAGAAATTGGTCAGATATTGCTATACTTCTCTCCAATGTGATTATGCCAATTTATTTAGCCACAATCTTTGGATGTGTATATTTAGTTTCCTCTTCATGTCCAATGACATTTTCTAATTGGGTTGTTTGGTATAGTAGACATTTGTTCCTATCTAAAATACCCAGAGATATTTGGTTCACACCAAAAAGATCTTTGCTATTTCATCTACCACTACCAAAATGTTCACAAAACTACTTGATGCACAACAAAAGATCTTGGTATTTAGAGACATCTGGTCTATGCCAAAAGGTCCTTGAGATTTGGTTCTGTAATACAAAGTCCATGGAAGTATTTGGTCCAGGTCAAAGGTCCCTAATATTTGGTCATATACCAAAACATTTTAAGACACATTGGTCCATGCCACCTCTCTACCTAACCCCATGTGTCATCACCAGCTAGGCTTCCAGGGAAAACAGGGGGGGTCATTGGCAATACAGACATGACACAATTATTAGCCCAAGAAAACATGATAGTATTTTTATATATTAATCCTGTCCACAAAAAATACAAATAAATGTTATGGAATATCTAAACCCAGGATGTTTGGTTAAATGTAAACATTTTGAACAGTAAGGCTAGAGTACATTGTGTGGCCTAAGTCCAAGGCAATATTAAAAAAAAGGGGGTTACTATCTACAGTAGTTAGAGCATACAGAGAAAATCAGGCAAGAAACCATATTAATGTAACTATGGAAAAAAGGAAAGGAAAAAAATCTCTGTTAATGAAAACAATTGACGTATCACTTCACTAAGTTTTTAAGTTTGCTGATAAGTAGAGAACCAGTTTTGGCTGACGCATTATGTTTTGAAAAGAAGTAGGCATGAATACATGAGATCAGCTGGATGGTAAAGGCACACAAGTGAAGCAGAATCATACAAGGCATGATAGGGAAGTTATGATGAGAAAATAACTTAGAATTAATTTTAATACTATTCAATTTTTTAAAGATTATTAAAAGTTACCACAAATATTTCTTTTATTTAAACTTTGTATATTCAAGTAAAAATATAAAACAGAATTATTTTAAAATTAGTCATTTATACCTACGTAAAATAAAACTATTCTTTCTTTATAGGAAAACAACATGATATATTAATAATAAGGTGAATATTGGTATTAAGACACATAAAAATTTAATCAGGGAAAAGGGATTAAATAATACAAAATTTTTCTTGAAACCTCATTTGAGTTATTTTCTAGGGACTACACCAATTAAATAAAACACATGTAAAAATCACTGGATCAATATAAACCAACATAAGAACTGAGAGGTGGGAAAATCATTCCTAAAAATTGAAGCATGATATATAACAAAATAGTTTACCTTTGAGACTTAGCTGAACTCTATCTCTGATTCATACACATTCCCACTACCACCTCAATATTAATCTAATAATAAAAATCTCAGTTAAAACAGGTATCAAATCATTGTTATTATTAAATTATTAAAGGTAGAAATGTAACTAGCTATGGATTATATCAGGCTTTAACCATCTGTTTATCGGTTACTATTGAATGAGGTAGATGGTGTGCATACTATCCATCAGGAGACAGCCAGTAGCCTTCAAAGAGGTAAGATAGCAATCTTCACATTTTACATGGAGGTAGAAAAGGCTCAAAAAGATTAATGGCTTCAAATCTGCTGAATTTATGTAGTTTTCCTATGTAATTCAGCTATGGTGATCAGGTTAATCAAACAGATTCCTCAAAACATGGCAGCATGATGTCAAAGAAACACATAGATTCAGATAAAATAAAATAGCAATGTGTAAATTTTTTTTAATTCACTCATTTTTCATTCTCAACTTTGATAAAATCAAGACAGACAAAAGGAAATCATGCTCTAATAGTATTTATGGGTCGCTGTTAGGAGTAGCTTCAAGTTCGAAGAGAATTCCCCCTCTCAAGCTGTGTGCCCTTCTTTCTCATTTACTGGCGTTTTGCTGCAGAGAAATAGAAACACGTGTTGACATTGAACACCGCGGCTCACCACTGCAAGCGCGTCCTGTTTCTTCAGAACAAGAACTGCCTCCACAGAGTGGATTTGGGGTTCGTATCACTTATCCTTGATTCGATGGGTTGATCTTGAAATAGATGAAACATATATGAGACAAAACACTTACGTAAATATGACTTAACAACGTCAAAAGATTAGTTACAAGTTAATTGCCAAAAAAGGATTTGGGAAAGAAAAAAAAAGCAAGATAAACAAACAGACTGAAAACAATTTAGAGAGAACACCATTTAGGGATATAAAGGAAAGAGTAGGAAGAGAAAAATAAAGAGGAAGAGATAAAAAAGATATAGGAAACGTAAAAGGAAGAAGAAGAAGGAATATGAGGATGAGAACAAGGGAGGGAGATATCAGAAAAGGGAAGAAATATGAAAACAGAGAAGTGCAAATAAGAGTTTAATTCAGAAACTAAATTTGAGGAACATTTTAAGAAACTCAGTTTGGAGAATTGGTTTTAAAAGCTGTGGGACAGAGTGTCATCAAAACTGAAGGCCATGAAGGAGAATGTAAAGAAGCTCAAGGTTCAGGTTTTCAACTCCTCAATTAAAAATGATCAAATAGAGTAAAAAAGTCTCAATTACTCATGACTAAATTTAATATTGAGATTGAATGAGGTAACTCAAGCAAACTGCTCAGAAGAGTACCTGGCACCCAGTAAGTGCTCTGTAATTGCTGGTTATTAATATTCTTTATAATTTTGTTTAGAGATTTACATAACTGTGAAGACCCAAGGAAGAAGGTATCTGAGCTCCCATAAATTTTAAGCAATAGTATGTAAGGTGAATGATACTGTAAATACTTTTGTAACCTCTGGCTCATTTCAATTCTCTTTTCTTCATACACACACATAAAATTCTACAGTTGTAAGACTGAAGTAAAATCC
>PVJI01012291.1:0-52234 GCA_004026765.1 Micronycteris hirsuta | reverse complement strand
TCACTGTCTCTGTTTTTTGGGCTGACTCTTGTCTGGGTCCCACCCTATTCTCTTCACAATTCCAGGTTTTAATGTCTCACCTGTGGATAAAGAAGAGAGGGGAAGGGAGAAAAAGAAGGAAAAGAAAGCAAAAGAAAAGGAAAAAGAAAGATAAAGAAAAAATAATACTCAAATAACATAAAATAAAATATAATAAAAAATATGAGATAAAAAGAAGAGAGAACTAGGAATACCATATGAAGGGAAGGTAGAAGGAGTTAAAAAAATATAAAAGGACAGATAGGAAGAAGGGTAGGGACAAACAAACAAAGAAAAAAAGAGAAAACAAAAGAAAGAAGAAAAAATTAAAAAAAAAAGACTTCTGTTGGCTGGCTTCAACAGCGTCTGGTCAGGGTTGCGTCAGGCTGGGAAGATATCAGACTTCCCCGGCTTTCTTCCTTGGCTGCACTCTTAGCTGCTGACCTGCCTCCAGCTGAGTTGCTAGGAATTCACAGCACCTCCTTTCAGCTGTCTGATCCCCACCCTAAGTCAGGGTTTGTGAGGTCTGTGTCTCCCTTCAGTGGGGTTCGATGTTTTTGTCCCATGGAGGGAGTCTGCACAGCAGGTCTCCAATCACAGTTGCTGGGTTGTGTCTCAGGCCCTCCCAGAATGAGCTCCGCGCCCCTGTATTTGTTGAGTGCTTTTGTCTCTGGATTCGGGGCTTGCAAGCCGCAGGCCTGGGCGCCCAGTCGGGCACCACACCAGCCGCCCCTGACTGGCTTTGCTGGGTGCGCGCCTGGTCCCGGAGTTCCGGGCCTGGGTCTCCCGTTCAATTCAATCTCGAATTCCTCCCGCTGGGATCGCCGGCCTCTGCAGACCAGTCCCCACGTACACACCAACCTCTGGACTGCTGGGGACCAAGGCTCTCCCAACAGACGTGCGCGCCTGCTTTGGCAACTCTCACACCCCAATCCAGCTCCCTCCCACGGATCCTGGAACAAACCGGGAAGCTGCTGTGACTGGATCCCAAGACCTCCCGGTTCCCCACGAGTCCCTTTCTTCCGAAGCAGACTCCCTACCGGCTGATCTTTCAGTTTTATGCGCAATCCTGGTCGCCAATCTTCCTGAAATAAATCTGGGCGATCACTCTGCTCCTCAGAAAATCAGCCAGATATCCCACCAGTGGGCTGGAGGAAGCCGATCCCGCTCCCTCCTACTCTGCCGCCATCTTCTCCCCGCCTCCGCAAGACTTTCTTGACACTCTGACTTGTTCCCTAGTTTTGCTTAACACGTTAAGTGTGGAGCCGATTTTGCTGGGCTTTCCATTCGGGCGGCGGGCCAGTGACCATTCCATGGGTGTTGAGTTAGAGTATAAACAGGCGCACGATGGTGCAGCAAATGCAAAATTTCATTAAAATTACAACGTTTATTTTTTAACCTTGATACTGCCAGTCCACGCACCAATGTCACCCAAACGAAAAGTTCGCTGTCAGTCCCTGGGGACTGATACCGTGCTTAACATGTTAAATGTGGCATCTTCTCTCAGTTCACATGCAAACATCAGACAATGCGCACACACACCATCCCTGAGGAGTTCACACACTGAAGAAAATAGGACTTGCCAACCCTCTACCTGGAAGATGCATACTCAACAGGTCTGCTAATCAAAGTACCTAATAATGTAGAGCGTGTGTGTGAGGACTCAGTGAGGCTATGTGTAATCATGCCCGAGCACCATGGACAATGCAGTCTGCTCTCAGAAAGCACTAGAAACGACACCTTGGATTGATCTTGCCACCAGCCCTACTCTATGCCTCCTGCTCTAGCCTGTGGGAGCTTCAGCCCACCCCTCCACACCCATTCTCCGCTCTGCAGCCCCTGAGGCCCGGGCTCCCCTGCAGGGCCTGGACTTACCCCAGTGCCCGTCCACTGAGACTCTCTGAAGTTAAAATAAGCTGTTTTTCCTTCTCCTGCCGTCAAGTTCTCCCCAAGCCTGTGTCTTCCACAATGGCTTCAGTGACAATTTCTCACAGAACTTCCCTGTTCACTGTCTCACTGAAAAGGGCAGAGAGTGACTTTTTCTTGGAGATCTGCCAGCAGTTTCGCTCTGAGGGCTCAGATCTCAAGGCACGTGAGGCAGGAGCCTCGTGAGGAGGGCGCCCACACTCGGCACTCCGAACAGCAATCACGGAGACACCCGGCAACCCTGGCTGCAGCCAAACCGAAAAGAGGACTTGATGAGAAAGTAAGGTTACCTATTTTCTAAGACACTTTTTAAAAAACAAATCAAACTAGATGAACGCTTTTAGGAGACTCTCTGGAGCCCAGGCCCTGAGAAGGACTCAAAGCAATTGATACACTGTCCTCATTAATCTCCAGGTCTGAGACTTAAGGCCACACCATCCGGAGAACCATCCTGAGCAGGGAGTTCCCACTGGGCCCCACAGCCACACTCTTATTTCCTGGATTTCTGAAATGAAACAGAAGTAACCCTCCATGTGGTGGAAAGTAAGTCTTTTCAGTACTTCCTTATGAGGGCGAGTGGCAGCCACAGAACCAGAAACTGGCCCAGTCACAGCCAGACACAGCCCCAGCCTGAAACCAACCTAGGTCCCCAGGGGGCAGAAGTGGGTAAGACAACTGAACTCCACCTGCAGGGGGGCGAGTCTGGAGCTGCTGGCTCAGTGCTGTCCTAAATCAATACATGACGTTTTGTGGTTCAGAAGGAGTTAAATAGTTTTACTTCTGATTTACAGGCATAGTTCATTGCATTTAGGATGGGAGGTATATACTGTGCTGGGGTTTTTTTTCTTTTAGACACACAGCAGTGACCCAGGTTCGTGTATATGCTGCAACCTGCCGAGCAAAGCTTTACTCTGCGGCCCATCGGAGATCACATGCCCAGCACCGCGGCCCAGGCTACGCCTTCTCAGCTCCGTGCTGGGACCAAAGGGTCTAAATGTGCTCTCCCCGCTCCTTCCTGCCACTGAGTCGGAAACATCCGCCATGAAAACGCTTTCAGTGGGTTAGAAAAGGAAAATAAAATTCACTGTGAGCAGGAAGGAGTAACACATTTATGGTGGCCAATGTGGTGTGAGTTGCTTTAACAATGAAGCTAGCTTCTAATAATGTCAGGACACAGACCAGGGTGGCGGGGAAGTGTGGCCTCACAGAGGGGAGCGCACATGGGGAACGGATCACCTATTCTGAGGACGACAACCCATCGGCCTCATAAGCCATTCAAACGACGTTGTCAGTGTTCCAGCAGACAGGTGGGAACTCTCCTCCCACAACTAGGAAACACAACAGTGGTGTGGGGAGGGTGCCGCACTTGTTAGCTCTTTGAGCTTTGCTCAGGCCCAGGGCCAGCTACACAAATACATGGCCCATCGCAGAGTGAAGATGCAGGGCCCGCTGTTCCAAACTGTCTCAAGGGTTTCAAAATGGTGACAGAAGAGCATCAGACACAAGGGCCAGGCCCTCCCAGGCACGGCACCTGGCGGCTGTACCCACGGAGACAGTCCCAGTTAGTCCTTCCTCCGAGGGTGGAGGCTGGGCTTCCTCTGACCCGGCCCCGTGACCGTCAGTCACACAGCTACCACATAACACAGGAAACGAACAGCACTCATCTGACCATGGAAAATGCCCTCTCTGCTCCACTCAGGATACCGCTTCAGATGAACAACCACTGACATATTAGCACATGTGTAAGAGAAAACCGTACTGATTCATGGGAGTGTATATTTGTAACAGCTAATCTTACAGAGCAAACAGAAACCAGTCCCCTGTGGTTCACAGAAGGGAGCACTAAGAGATCTCTGAACCAAAGATGCCACCAGCCATCTCGTCTTCCTGGCAATCTACAGTTTATTCTTTCTCCTTCAACAACAGAGTGACATTAGGATGCATCCCTTGTGTCATGCCACAAGGAGTGGACCAGCCCCCCACCCTTTATGGGGCTTCTGATCTCAAAGGGACAGAGTGTTTCCAAGACTCCGAGACACCCCATCCCACCACAGCGTCACAGAGGAGGATGCTTGCTTTACTCACGGAACTGCTCTAGGTGGTCAGTGCTGGTGGACTCGGGCATGGCTGTGATGGTCACCAGTGGACACGGATTCCCTCCTAGCGTCTGGCACAGAACCTCCTGCCGGAAGTACACCTTTTGGGGGTTGACACTTTTTTCCAGGATATCAAGGTGAGTCTGGAGCAGAAACAAAACAGAAGTGTATACGCCTTGCATTTCTGACAGTAATAACAAGAACAGAGAACAGCAACAAAGCTTCCATCTGCGTAACCCCTTGCTGGGGTGTCCACCTGCAGCCCACGGGCCACATGTGGCCCAGGATGGCTATGAGTGCAGCCCAACACAAAACCGTAAATTGACTTAAAACATTCTGAGATTTTTTTGTGATCACACGTCCCAATGTATTTAATGGGCAGCCCAAGACAACTCTTCTTCTTCCAGTGTGGCCCAGAGATGCCAAAGGTCAGACACCCCTGCCTCAGAGTTTATGAGTGATGGTGTTAACTGGATCTGTCTGATACTGGATGTGGTGATTAAAAGGGAGCTATTTCCGCTACCTAGGGGAAGTTCCGTGAGGCAGAGAGACAGGAAGCATGGTCCCTGCACATGTCTGCAGAATAAAATACCCGCCTTCAACTGGCACTTTAAGCAAGGGGACAGGATGGCACTGCCCCACCACTGTGGCACATGAAGAAGGTGGCACCATGAAGAGAGAGCACACCCGGAGTGCTGGAGAACATGGGGCTGAGCGCTTCGGCAGCACACAGTTCATACTTCAGAACCAAGCAGTAGACGAAAAGTTGTGAGCATACCGAAGGAGAACAGAAAATAACTCACCTGGGAGGGATACCAAGCAAAGAGAACAACTAACTGGTAGCAACCGACTTTGCCCACTCTTCCTCCCCACCATGGAAACGAGGGCTCTTGGTCAGCAATCTTTAAGATCTCTGAAAATACCTACACTGACCCACACACGGGGATTAGTCCTAAAGAGGTTCCGAGATTTCCTCCCACGCGACAAGCCCTGGGGACAGGGATGCCGTGACGTCAGTCATTACAGAAGCTGCCTCTTTCCAGCATAAGGACATTGGCACACAAAAATCAGCCTTCTAGCTGAAGATCTAAAGTTTCCACCACAATCAAGCAGGTACTCATGGGGCCAAGGAGAAGCTGCCCACCTTGTTTTTGACAAATAAGCCTGCTAGATAAATGGAAAAAAAATTCTACAAAACCACTGATAAAACAGTCATAAAATATATTATGAAAAGGAGTGTAGTACCCTCAAAAGGGAGAGGACGTGTCCACACGTGAAAAGTCTTTGCTGAAGAAGAGCAGGCAGAAGAATGGCTTGTCCAAACACATCACAGTCTGTAAAAGTTTTACCCTGCCCGGCACAAGGGACTGGCAGACATGTTGAAGATGAAGGTCTACTTGGAACAGGGAGGATATCCTGCATTATCCGCCTGGAGCCAACCTAACCACACATGCTTGAAAGCAGAGAACTTTCCCCAGCTGCAGAGGACCAGAGAGAAAGCAGCGGGAATAGGACTCAGCCTGCCATTGCTGGCTTTGAAGACAGGCGCAGGGGTCCAAGGCTATTGAAGGGGCTGCCCTTGAAAAGCTGGAAAAGGCAAGGAAATGGATTCTCCTCCAAGAACCTCTAAAAGAAATGCAGCCCCAACACCCTGGAACCCCTTCTAACCTAAACAGCTCTAAGAAAAAATATTGTTTAAGCCACCAAGTCTGTGGTAAGCAGCAATAGAAAACTGGTACATCGAGAAACAAGAAAAAGAATTTCCTCAACGAAATAAAAATCCAGGATTGAGGTAGACACGGAGTAAAACCTGCTCAGTGGAAATAGTCACAAGGAAAAAGCACTGCCCACCCACAAAGGAAGAGAACATCAGATAGTTCTGTGGCCTTTCCTTTACCCCCAGGGACACCTGAAATTTCACCGTGAGTCATGGCCTCCTTGCAATTGAGACTCCAAGTCATCTCCCCTGACTCAGCCTACTGCCAATGTTAACATGGATTTACGATTCCCTGTCTGCACCAACATCCCTTCACTAATCGAGAAAACCCTTTCCCAGAAACACAGAGACTGCAAGCAAGTGTGTTGCTCATTCCAGGAACATCTCAGCAACTCTTCGATGAAAAGAGCAACTGACTCTTTAAACCAAGACCATTTGGAACCCGTCTCCTCAAATTTCTTGCCTGACAGCGTCCACCAATCTTAAACCCTTCTGTCCTGTCTTTACCCAATGCTAATCAAGCCCTCACATTAAAATACCTGCCTTTCAACAAGACTCAAATGTCTTAATAAACATCCCAGCTCTGCCCCTCCCCCTGTGAGACACTATCAAGACCCTGTCATATTCTCCCTTGTCAAGTATAGGAGTTTCCTCTCACAGCTGTAAGAAATTTCCACAAATGTAGTGGATGGAGGCAACCCAGATTTTTTGTCCTACAGTACTGGAGATCCAAATTCCAAAATGGTTCTTTCTGGGCAAACATCCAGATGCCAAGAAGACTATGACTACACTCCTTGTGGCATCTCGAAAAATACTCCATCTCCTTGCCTTTTCCAGCTTTTGGAGGTCTCCTGCATTCCTTACCTTATGTCACTTTTCTCCGCCTTAAAAGCTAGCATTCAGCCTTGGCTGGTGTGGCTCAGTGGATTGAGTATGGGTCTGTGAACCAAAGGGTCGCTGGTTCAATTCCCAGTCAGAGCACATGCCTGGGTGCTCAGTCAGGGCCAGGTCCCCAGTAGGGGGTGCTCGAGAGGCAACCACACAGTGATGTTTCTCTCCCTCTCTTTCTCCATCCCTTTTCCTTTCTAAAAAAAAAATAAAATAAAAATAAAATCTTTATTTAAAAAAAGCCAGCACTCACATCTTTGCCACATCTCCTAGTCTGACCCTAACCCTTCTATCTCATTCTTTCACTTATAAGGACCTCTGAGATTATATTGAACCCAATACAATAATCCAGGATAGTCGCACCATCTGAAGACCCTTTACTTAATCACACCTTCAAAGTCCCTTGTGCCACGTAAAGTAACATCCTCACAGGTTCTGGGGATTAGGGTGTGGACATCTTTGGGGACCACTATCTGCCTGCCACACCAAGGTAAGCAATAAACTCAAGTCTGTCTCAGAAACAGAGTGTTCTGGGGATATTTCTGGAAGGCACAATGCTAAGAAATTGGAAGAAGCACCTTTCCAAGATTCAAGATAAGAATTCAGCTGAGGTCCATGTATCTGACCAAACTTTTATACTTTATTCTTTGACTGCCTGAGTGATGGTTACCAAGTACTGTTGAGGTACACCTGCAGGGAGGCCATACCCCCACAAAGACATGGTGAGGCCATACCCCATAGAGACATGGTGAGGGCATATCCCCACAGAGACATGGTGAGGCCAGACCCCCACAGAGACACGGTTGGCCAGCTCACTGTCTGATGGCTTTCTGATAGCCAGAGCTCAGCTCCCTCTCCCATGACTACATATGTGCCAGGTGGGGAGAGCCAGGAGTCCAGAGGCCTTCACCAAGTCTGCTCCGTGCACACTGTGTTATTGCTTGGCCTGAGTCCTTTCTCGGGGATGAGTGAACTCGTTCTGGGTAAAGCCTACTTCTGCATGTTTGATTGGCTATCTGAACCCCACACCACTGCTTCTTCTTGAGCAGAATGGGGGATGCACCCCACAACTGGGGTTATTTTTAAAAAGTGATTATGTGTGTGTGTACCTATATATAAACTTATATATGTACATGTACATACACACAAACCATCATTCTTGGGCCACCATACTTGCTCTGCAATACCAGATGCCAGAGGAAACGAGAGACTGCTCCGGGTTTGAAAGAAGAACAGATTTTAGTCCAGTAAACCTCCCACCAGTCACATTTTTGCTCCCATACGTAGCCTCCATGCTCAGACATACAAGAACTCAGAAACATACGGCCCGACCATTACCGAAAACAGGAGCTTGAAGACATAGTTCAGCTGCTCCAGAGTCAAACTCAAGAGCACCATGAAAGGACAGTCCAGTTAAACTGGTTTAAATCTAAGTACCTACTGAAAATACGATTACTACTCTAGACAAACATTAAAAACTACTTGGTAGGGAGAAAGTACATATTATCAAACTTTAATGCCATGATCTGGGGCGACAGTGAAATTTTAAAATGTGTGAAGGAGAAATATAAAGTAAAACAAAGTATTAACTTTTTCAACTTGCAGTAATGGACGGAGTAATGTTATTTAATTTTTGCAGATGGTAAGGCAAGGTATGCACACATAGCAAGACGGCTGAGCGCAGGCTCTGGACTCAAACTGCCCGAGTTCCAATTTTGGCTGCAGATTCTGGAAAAATTATGTAAATGCTGTAGTTATCCTCTCTGTGACTCAATTTTCTCATCCTTAAAATGTATATAAAAACACCATTACCTACTACACTGAGTGACTGCTATAATTTAGCCATATATGATATGCGGAAAGTGACGGTCACATAGGAACCCTCAATTTGAACTGTCATTAGTGATAGAGAAATACAGATTCAAATATTTTTTTCTAAGAACCAAATGGGAAGCACTAGTGAAATTATAAACACATAAGGGAAAAATAAAAATCAGAGAGTATACAGTTGGTCCACTTTGCAGAAGAGAAAGAGAGGGAGGGAGAGAAGGTAAAAAGCAAAGTAGCACGGGAGAGAGAGCATAAAATGAAAATGACAGAAGTAACACCAAAAATCGTTGTAAGTACAAATAGGGTAAACAGCCCTATTAAATGACAAGATTTTTTAGATTAGTTTTTATAAATCTCACCACATCTTGTATATAAGAGATGCTTTTAAAGAAAGGAGAAAAAAAAACATGATGTATATGAAAACATGTCTGAATTATCTCTTTATTTTGCATGCCTCCACTAATATATTTTAAGACAGAAATATTGAAACAAAAAGGATGAGCAAACATAAATTAAAGCAGGCATGGCAATAGTAATATATGACAAAGTCATCTTCAAGAACAAGTGCATTAAATGGGATTTAAAAATCTTATTTTGACAAAGGGCACAATTCAAAATGAACATATAAAACTCATAAATCTTAAGAATCAAATAACACAGGATTGAAATATACAATGCAAAAATGGCAGAAGAGGGAAAAATGTACTAGGACTGGGAGACTTTAAGACAGTACCTCAGTCTTAAATAAATCAACTGCACAAAAATAATGATATACTGTATTTGAACAATATTGTTTTTATAGATATATGTCAAACTTTTTCTTTATAGAAAACATCCTTTTTTTCCCCCTCCAGCATCCATGGAACTGTAACAAAAATTAATCATATACAGGGCTATAAAAATTCAATAAATTTTCAAAAAACTCAGAAATTGTACAAACCACATTTTCTGATAACAAATGAAGTTAGACTTATGTAAAAAATACTCTTAAAATCAGCAAAAATAAAAAAATTAGGAAATAGAAAAACATCCTCCCAGAAGAAGGTCACTGAAGAAATTCATGTATTAAAGATAAAATCAACATTAAATCAGTGCAATTAAAGCTCTGATAGAAGTGGACATCTGTTATCCCCGCAGAGATGGCACAGGACAATAAAAATGCCCCCATCACAGTGTCAGCCATCTTCGTTAAAAAAAAAAAAATTAGCATCTTAGTTAAGAGAATGAAGATAGTCCAGGATTTAAATGATACTCTCGACAGTTCCAGCAAGATGGCGGCATAGGTGGACACACCGTGCCTCTGCACACAACCAAACGAGGAAAAAACAGCAATTTAATTAAACAAAAACAGCCAGATCTGACAGAAAATCAAACTGAAAGGAAGTCCAACAACCAAGGAGTTAAAGAAGACACTTACATCCAGTCTGGTAAGCAGGGCGGAGCCAGGCGGAGAGAGAGCGCGAGGCCACTCTGCAGCGAGCCGGGTGGTGAGCGCACGGCAAGACCGCGGTTTGTGGAGTGGGACTGGCAACACTGCAGCACACCGAGACGGGTGTGCCTGACCAAAACACGGCCAGTGCCCAGCCCACCCGGAACCAGTGGAGCCAAGACTGGTGGACTGGGCAGGTCCTAATTAGCGTGCAGACAAACCGGGAGAAAAAGCAGGGCGCAACCCATCAAAGCGGGGAAATAAAGCCTCAAACCACCAATTGAAAACACCTGTGGGAGGTGAGACGGCGGGAGGAACTCTCGGCCTCACAGGAGAGTTCGTTGGGGAGACCCACGGGGGATTGGAACTGTGCGGCCCATCCGCCAACCCCGGAGCGACCCCGGAGCCAGTGCAGAGGGGCTCAACTTGCTTGTGGGAAGTGGTGTGGGTGCGGAGAGTGGAGCAAGCGCCACTGTTCTCGCAGGTCCTGCCCCCACAGGCTGTGTCACAGCACAGCGATGAGGGTTACCCCACCCCACAGACAGCATCACAAAATAACGACGTGAGTAGACCCGCCCTGGTGAACACCTAAGGCTCCGCCCCTTAAAGTAACAGGTGCACCGAGGGGGGAAAAATGGTCCAAGTGAAAGAACAGATCAAAGCTCCAGAACTAACGGACCAAGAGATAGCCAACCTATCAGATGCACAGTTTAAAACACTGGTAATCAGGTTGGCCATAGAATTCGATGAAAAATTATCGCAGTTACTTGAACAAATGAGGAGAGATCTGCAGGGAACCAATAGGGATAAGAAGGAAACTGGGACTCAAATCAACGGAGTGGACCAGCAGAAAGAAAAAAACATCCAACCAGAAAAGAATGAAGAAACAAGAATTCAAAAAATGGAGGAGGAGTTCAGAAACCTCCAGGACATCTATAAATGGCCCAACATACGGATCACAGGGCTGCCAGAAGGAGAAGAGGAAGACCAAGAGATCGAAAACTTATTTGAACAAATAATGATGGAGAACTTCCCCAAGCTGGTGAAGGAAACAGACTTTTGGGAAGTCCAGGAAGCTCAGAGAGTCCCAAAGAAGTTGGACCCAAAGAGGAACACACCAAGACACATCATAATTACATTACCCAAGATTAAAGATAAGGAGAGAACCCTAGAAGCAGCAAGAGAAAAGGTGACAGTTACCTACAAAGGAATTCCCATAAGACTGTCAGCTGATTTCTCAAAAGAGACCTTGCAGGAAAGAGGGGGCTGAAGAGAAGTATTCCAAGTCATGAAAGGCAAGGACCTACATCCAAGAATACTCTATCCAGCAAAGCTATCATTTAGAATGGAAGGGCAGATAAAGTGCTTCTCAGATAAGGTCAAATTCAAGAAGTTCATCATCACCCAGCCTTTATTGTATGAAATGTTAAAGAGATTTATATAAGGTATGGAGGAATATCAACAGGGGAGTGGTAGGGGGAGAAGGGGAGGAAGGGGCACAGAATAAGTAGCATAAATGGTAGGTAGAAAACAGATAGGGGGAGGTTAAGAATAGTATAGGAAATGCAGAAGCAAAAGAACTTTTATGTATGACCTATGGACAAAACTAAAGGGTGGGGAAAGGGCGGGGTAAGGGCTGGAGGAGAAGAAAGGGGGGAAAATGGGGCAACTGTAATAGCATAATCAATAAAATATATTTAAAAGAAAAAAATAAATGATACTCTCTGTGATCATACACAAAGTATTTTAACGGCTTCCGTAAAATTCTTGGTGGAAGCTGCTCCCCACATTGTTTTTTATTAAAACCCTGCCTCACGATTACTGTCAAGATTGCAGGCTCCCAAAACTAGAAAACAATATTCCAGCAGCCTTCCCCAAAATGCGCTCTGCGGGATGGTACTGAGTGGCCAGGGAGGCAGAGGGGTGGGCCAATCACAGCCAAAGCACCAGGACCATGGTGAGTCAGAAGAAAGGAGGACGTTTTCATGGCTGCAGAAATTTTCGGATTCTTTAATAAGCCAATTCTTTCATATGCATGACAAACTCTCAGAAGGAAGAGCACGCAGGACTGTGAACAGTGTTTCATGAACTGATGCCCAGGCAACGCTTTCACTCTCAAGATTGTAGGACACTGAAGTGTTGTAGAATCAGCTTCAGGAAACACTATCTTTGCCGAATTTTTTTATGTGTTTTTTTGTTTTGTATTGGTTTTTTGAAACCAAAGCTACCTGCTACACATTTTATTATGGCTACAAGGGCCCTTAGAAGAGGGGCAGTGGGGGAGAGGTAGGGAGCATTCTCAAGGAAAGCAATGACCATCATTCTGTGACATCACGAAGTTACAAACAGGCCACAGTTCTTTGGTGTCTGATACCACATCTTAAAAAATAAAATAAAATCTAGATTTTATCAATCAGATACGGGAAGCAGGTTTAGAGACAAGGTTGTCTGCAGAAGTCGTCAAGCACACTTCTGTCAAAAAAAAGTCAGAAAAAGCCCATGCATAGTGTCCTTCCAAACAGCATCACCTTAGCGAGCTCCCGCAGTGAATGTGGGAAGAAGCAAGGTTTGAAAGTTTTCTTCTCCTGTGAATTCTCTGTTAATTATTATCACAAGACTTTTAATGATTAATGATATTACCACTTGGTCCTGGCTGGGTAGCTCAGTGGGTTAGAGCATTGCCCCAATACGCCAAGGTTGCGGGTTCGATTCCAGATCAGAGCCCATGCAGGAAGCAACCAGTGACTGCATAAATGAGTGGAACAACAAATCAACATTTCTTTCTCCTCCTCTCTAAAAAATCAATAAATTAAAAAATAATAATATTACAACTCAATAAATGCATAAAATCTTTTAGCTTAAGCTCATTTTCTGTATACTGTTCATGCAGCTATCTCTCTGCACCCCTCAATGAACTCTGTCCCACGCCACCTGCCACCAAATATGTAACGCCTCCACTCTTAGGGCCTTATTCTGGCTCAGCATACAGGTGACTTCCAGAAGGAAACCAATTATAAACTTCTGCTGAATTTCCTTTCACCAAATGGCTTTGCATTGTTCTCCTGAAAATGATTTTTAAGCAAATGCTGCCATCTCAGGCCCAGCGAGGCCACGTCTAATTGGATATTGTTGGGGTCACTGATGAGAGAAGCAGGCCGCCTGGGTGCATGTGCCAACAACCAGCCGTAATGACTGTGCTGCGGAAGCCACGGGGGTGGGTTTCTTTGTAAAAATGGGAATCAATTCAAGGCGATTATGGAAACCCCCAGAGAGGTCATCTTTGTAAGAGAAAATTCTACCTCTCCATGAAAGATACCTGGCTGATAAGTTCGCCCAAGGCCTCCTTGGTGCCTCTCCACAGGAGTTTTCGCCC
The DNA here is from genome assembly GCA_004026765.1 of Micronycteris hirsuta. Lineage (NCBI taxonomy): Eukaryota > Metazoa > Chordata > Mammalia > Chiroptera > Phyllostomidae > Micronycteris > Micronycteris hirsuta. The sequence goes on along the minus strand of PVJI01012291.1, from coordinate 38,957 downwards.
CTCTCCTTTATCAGCTACTCCCTTAAAACTTCCATAAAAGACTCTGCCTAACCTCAGCGGCTTACCCTGCTGAGGGCTACTGGTAGTGGGAAGTACTACGCACTCAGAAATAGTTTCTTATTGTCATCCCCCAATCTATTGTACTCTCTGCCCCCCTAATTCAGAAGAAAGCTCGCCCCTAAGGAGATGGTCTGTTTAATTTGTGCGCTGCCTTGGTCTCAGTTGTCACTTAAATATAGTCATCAGAGAATCGAAGGCTTCTTGTCCCAGAAGAACAAATGACATCTTTAAAGTAAAAAGCAACAGAACGTGCTGTTCACAGGTTTTAATGGGCTTCCTAAAACTGCCTCTCTGCCAACACCATTCCCCCTGCATTAAACAGAGTCACTTTAGAGTCAGAGAAACAGCCCTTGGTGGTGTGGCTCACTGGGCTGAGTGCCAACCTGTGAACCCCAGGGAACCAAAGGGTAGCTGGTTTGATTCCCAGTCAGGGCACATGCCTGGATTGCAGGTCAAGTCCCCAGTAGGGGGCGCTCGAGAGGCAACCACACATTGATGTTTCTCTCCCTTTCTCCCTCCCTTCTCCTCTCTAAAAATAAATAAAATCTTTTTAAAAAGAGAGAAATAATTAGTCTCTAGGTGTCTACTCACAGATTTGCCAATTAGAAAGAAAAGATGATTTTAATATCCTTTTTCCATTTAAAATAAATGAAGTTATATTGCTGATGGTTGGGAAAAGAGTAAAGAAAAAATAACTATTATCAACTACCTTAACTATCACTAACCACTGTATTTATTTCTTTTTGGTTATTTGGAATTTTTTTTTTACTACCATCAGTAGCATTTATATTTATTTCTTTTTGATCCTTGATTTGGATTTTTTGCCAAACTTTAATTTTATGATAAGTTATGGAATGGGTATCTTCCAATCAGTCCAACATAGAAAACAATCACATTATCATAAAAAAAGAGAATAAATAGTCTAATTATCACCATCTAGTCTGACTTACGAGATGTACACACTTAGCTAACACTTCCCCTGTATCACTATCTAACTTCCCTCACAACCCATATGGTAACTGCTTTTGCATTCCCGAGTTTCCAGATGAGAAAACCGAGGCTCTGAGAAGGCAAACAGCTTGCCCAGGGCCACATGGTGAGAGCTCGGACTCAAACCCAGGCCTGTCTGGCTCCCAGACTTGTTCCTCATTTGTGCTCAAGACCCTGAAGTTCAGCGGTCCTCGGGGTCAACCACCATTCACACAGGTCTCTGCTCCTTTGGAGCGGCCTTTCCCGCTCACCTCCTCCACATCAGGACCTTTGACTGGCGCCTGTCCTTTGTCCCAGCCCAGACAAGGACAGGTCGTCTCTGACTATTGATTACCTGACAGCACTGATTTATGACTTGCTCGTTGCATCTTTGATCTACCCATGTACATCAACTTTTCCCATTTGGCACATTTTTGAGCTCTTTATTTTATGTTGAACCCTTTATAAGAGGCTGTGCATATGGCATTCTAATTCTCCCTTTTCCCTCTCCCTCTCTCCCCCTTCCCTGCCTACAGCACACTCCAGTTCATCTCTAAAGATAATTGATGGCGGTAGCATCCACCACAGCAGGGAGAGATGCCTGGTGAAAACCCTACTCCACCCTGTAAGAGCCTGAGGCTCTTCCAACACATGGATTCTACTTGTGATCACTTTCCTCGTCTGTTCCCACCTCATACAGTTGCAAGTTCGCCGTGAAATCCCATTTTCTTATCCCTAAAATGTCCATCAGAAATCCTTTTGGGTTCCTATTTTCAACCAATACTATAGGCTTCCTATGGGGCAATCCATAACATAATCCAAATACTTTAACAAGCATAGCTAACCGCACTTTAAAAATTATTGCAATTATTGATAGCTTGATATGGATGACTACAATAGAACTCCTTTTGCTTGCTTCATAATTACAATAACATTCTATTTCTTTCTTTTAGCTTTAATACTCTAATTTGGATAATTATCCAACAGAGTTCCTGACAAGCATCTGGAAGATATCAATTTGAAAGAACCAAATACTAATTCTCTTGTTATAAGAGAATAATAAAATTTTTTAAAGTTGCCAAATCATATTCACGTGGAGAAATATCCAACACACATGTCCCCTCTGCTATAAAAACGTGTCTTTATTAGACATAATCCATATTCTAAGAGATTTACAAATTGCGAATTCCACATAGAAATGTATTTTCTACCCCTCTGCATAACCCCGAATATCATACAGCTAACTCTGCCCTTGGGGTATCATTCACATTTAATTTATCACTGATCTGCTGGAAGGAAAACTGTTTCTTCTTAGGACATGTCCAAAAATAAAAAAGACTAGTGTGCATTACAGAATGTACTCCTTCTGTCTGTGATGGGAGGAGGGGTTTTTAAGAGAAGTCACAGACTCCATTATTGTTCCATACCCAGAGAGGACAAGTCCATGCATTATTGGAAATGCAAACATTTGAACTGAGTATACGCATTTTTCACTTTTAAGTAACAAATTGTCTTTCTTATTCTGTCTACTCATTTAGGAGAAATAAAAAGGTATCTCTTCTCCTGGCTCTTTCTCATTAACTCTCCTCACACTTCCCTAGTGGGAAGAGATTCACAGTCCACAGACTAAGTAACAACCCAAGAAGCATCCATTAATAAGGGTGCTCTCTCCTTCTCATAGAGCCAACTGATGAGGTGAAGAGGAGTCCTCTTTTCTTGTGCGTTTATCCCCCATCAAGATGACATTACCCCTCACTGGCCGCCAAGGCTCCTAAGCTATTTGTTGACTGTGAACTTTAGACCCTGTACTCTGTCTGGTCTGACAAGCCCACAAAGCCAAGTGGACCACAGGGGTACAAGCTGACAGACAACAGCTACTACAACTTCAGTCCACTTGTAGAGGTACATGCAGTCATCGAGTTATATGATTCTATAATCTCTGATGGTTGAGCTCAAGTAATCACGAATTTTACCTATATCACTAAGTGCTTTTCCCCAAACATGGTCCCAGTCTTTTCCCAAAAGAGGTTCTAGCTAAGTGCCTATGAACTGATTCAAAATCTGAAATTCAAAATAAGGAGCCAAATGCAGTCAAGGCCTGGCTGAAGGAGTTTCAGACTGTGAATCAGCTTGTAGGCACCTAGCGAAGTCAGAGCATCCTGGGGGGGAGAATGAGTCCATGTTTCAGAAACCATGCTATCCAGATAAGCCACATCCATGGTGCTCAGCGTTACAGAAAAATGCCAGGCGGCGACGAACTGAACCACCAGAGATTATACAATCACACAACTCGATGATTACCTGTACCTACAAAAGTGGACTGCATCACAGCAGCTATTCTCTGTCACAGCAAGCAAGGACACTGCACTGGTCTGACCCCAGAGCACAACCTCTGAATGCCTCTACATTCTTCTAACGAAATAGAAAGGGCACAAAGCCCAGTGCTCTATTCCCTGCTCGGCCACTAGCTAGATGTGGGATTTCTAGGCCTCAAGTTTTGCCTCTGTAAATGACAGGCATGAATTAGACAATTTCCCAAACTGTTCTGCATTCTAAAGTTTCATACTAACTGCCACTGAGAATCTCAGCAGGGCGTAAGGCATTCTAACAAGTGACAAGAACGGTCTCCTGGACCCATGGATCATGCCCCCAACAGAAAAGGCAAACACACAAAGAGAACGGAGTCTCCCTCCCCAGGAGGCCTGCACTGGCAGAGCCGCACAGGTGAGACAAAGGGAAAAGCTGTTGAAGGGGATTATGAACATCACCTCTTCCGGGACCCCAAAGGCAACAAGCGTGTTTTATAACAAACATCGCTTGTCACAGCCTCGCATGTGACGCATGTTTCTTGGATTAACTTCTTGAGATCTCTAAGTGTAATACACAAATAATACTAGTTGTGCATCTCCTGCAATCTGGAAAACAGTAAAACTCTCTCTTCAGGCAAGATGGCATATGGAGAGAAGGGCAGGCACATGTTCAGGAAACAGTTAGCCAAGTAGTTTAAGATACGCCTTCTCAGTGGAGAAAAAACATTTCAGTTGTATCTGAACCTGCCTTTCGGAGGCAAAGATGTTCTTGGTTATTATCTTTTCCAACTTCTTATCACAGACTTAAAATGAAAATGCTCGTCCTTCAGGCGAAATGATATATGCATTCATATATACACATATTATTATAAATATGCTAATAACATTTTGCATTAACACAGAAGATGAAAGTGCGCTACAGAAGATGCTTCAGCTCATTAATCCTCAGGATATCCATGAAATAGCTAGGGGGAAGGGACAGTGTGCCAGCTTTTTCAAATGACAGAAAACTGCATGGTTTAAGCAGTTTGCTCACATCTGTCTCGTGACCTTCGGCAGGGCCTGAGAGAACGTAGAGTGCTAACTCCAAGTCGGGACTGACTGACACCACGCTCCTCTCATAAACAGGCCAGAGGCCTCGTTGCAGTGATTCAGTGTTTTATTCTACGCTCGCCTTGTCCACCCTGGGCCCTTCTAACACTGGGAGCCCATGGCCGGGGGACCGCCCGAAAAGCTAAGTGGCTGCTTGCTGCCAGACTGGGGGAGGTTCTCCAAGGTTTATCTTCCTGCTTTCTGCTCCACGCCTTGCAAGGAATCCACATCCTTTACATTTGCATCTTGGCTTGCCCTTTGCTTTTACCCTACTTCATTTGGTAACCTCCTTCCAATCTCTCCACTTTGTGTTTTCACTTGAGGGCTTCTTAAAGATACAGCCCATACAATGCCCCACCTCTTACACTGAGCCTGCCAATGAGAGGCACAGCGTGTCACCTGGGTTTTAAGAATGTCACTGATCATAACCTCAGCCTCAGGCTCTTTCCAAGGAAAGAGACAGGACAAATCTAAAGGCACTAAGTCAGTGACAACAAACCCTGGCTCCCCTGGGATCAGGGTCTCCTCAATGTTTCCAGGACAACCTCAGAGAGCCCCCTCCGTCCTGCCTGGGCCATGGCATAAGAGGAAGTTACCATGAGGGCGGTGTAGGTGTAGGGATAGTGGTAGGCCAGGTAGCAGACATCCTCATTGTGCGGGAAGGTGACGGCAAAGGTGAGGGTGTAATAACACTTCCTAGATGCTCCCCCTGTGACGGCTGCGCTCTCGCGATAATGATTCCTAAAAGAGAAAGGGGAAGAGAGGAGAATGAGGGAGACAGAGGGAATCAGCCATTTAAGGTGCTAGGTGCCATCAATCTTGTGTGTTACATGCTAGCAAAATGGTCACTCGACACACTTAATGGGTGAAGTTCAGAAACGAAGATGTACAGGGACCTCACTGCCAGGTCATGGACTAACTCAGCCACATCTAGGCTAGTCCGTCTGCCTGTGCCAATTATGCCGCGGGCCTTTCCTTGCTGCGTCTTCAAAGGAAGCTATAGAGTCACCGAGATACAAAATAGAGCAAAATATGAACCGCTCTGTTTTTCCTGGGATTCTATTGCAGACACTTTTTACCCCAATTTGGGTTTTCCCACTTTTTACGTCTCCCCAGATTATATCAAGCACAGCTCTTCCTCTCCCTTCCACCTGCCAAGTGGTGTATGAGCTCTCACTATTAAATACTGAGTACCAACTCAAAACTGAACACGTCGTTTTCTGGTATCATTGCCACAGCCCATTGTCCAAAGCCGGCAAGTGGTAAATTCAGGGCTCGAACCCAGATCTGTCGGTCTACAAAGCCTTTGTTCTTTCTACTATACAATACTCTCTTCCCAAAGGAACGCATTTCTCACCCCAAATGTGGTTCACCTTCTTCTAGCTTGAGAGTGCACATTTTCCTTTGTCAAAGGTGAAGAACCAATTTTGAGACCTCAGAGAACAACATCAAAGTAAACTGCCCCCAGAAGTACACTTCGGAACCACATTCCCCCACGTGCCTCCAGGTGCACACGGGCCTTGCCTGCTGATGCTGAGACAGCTGTGTGGGCCTGCCTGGGAAACGCTATCACCGAGGCCGCATTGCAATGCAGAATGTGCCCAGACACCAGAAGATGTAATTTCACCTTGCAACATTTACAAGGCTGGTTTACTTGTCCATTGTGCTTTGGGGTTTTCTTAGGTGAAAGGATGGAGAGAAGGAAGAAATAGGTAATTATTCTGGGTGCGCTTGCAGAATATAAAAAACACAGCTTATTCTTTTCTGCCTTTTTACTACCTTCATGCCACCCCCCACCAATGCAAACAAAAGAAAAACCAAACAAGCAAGAAAGGGTGAAATACGAAATCTCCGGTCATGTGGTTCTGTGTGTGCATGTGTGTGTGTGTATGTGTACATATGTAACACGAGAAATGGGAGTGAGAGAAGTTGGGAGTCCCACGAACTATGGCCTGGCACACTTCTCCTGCCTCAGTTTCTCCCAACATGGTACCCGGGAGCCTTGGTCGGTCTGCGGAAAGAAGGGCCCCCCAACCATGTGAGGCCCAAACATCCCACCAGCTTTTCAGCACCTCATTAACAGGACCATTTCCTTTGGACGACAGGACTAGACGCCCTCTGAGTCTTGATCCCTAATTGAGTCTCCTTTATCCACAGTTCTGCAGTTTCTCCAGGCTAAAAAGCTCAGGTTATTAGAAACTATTCAGTGAAGCAGATGTTCGCTCAGAAAGCATGCAGGCCACACAGGCGCTGCCTTTTGTTCTCTTTCTGATTTCACTCGTAGAGGCCCCACCGCAAACGGATGTTCTGCTTTCCCGGAGCTGAAAGAGTTGGTGACGCCCTTCTACAATGGAAGGGCCAAGCAAAGTGAAACGAGGCCATCAAAACAGTCCAGATTTTGACAACCAATCAGAATGTGGAGGAGAGCCTCACCTGTAAGCAGTCACGTGTGAGTGCGCACACATTCACACCACATACACAGAATCATGAATGGAAAGGCAAATAGGAACACACGTCTCATGCCCCAGCTCTATTTCTTGACCCACAAACAATAGAGGTTGTCTGCAGCTCCCCTTAAGATTAACTGAGGCCCCTGATGGCTGGCAGGGGGTAGCCTCATTTGGCATGAGCCCTGCTTCTGTTTAGGTTTCCCACTGTGCAATAATAACTATGCTGGAACCACAGGCACATTTACCCGAAGCAAACCCAACCTTACCACACCAGCCACGGGAAAGAGCGAGACAGGGAGAGGAAGTGAGGATGTGAAATCCCCATCGCTGGGCTCTTTCTACCAAGCAAACCCAACCTGGACTCTGGGGTAGGAACAGCGCAGTGAAGTGGGAAGAGAAATAAAATGGGGTATTCTTAGTTTCCAAGCTTCTGTGGGTCCAGGTCCTAGTGATCTGAGGCAAGTATAAGGAATTCAAATGGTGGCTTTTCTTTTTTTTTCCCTCTTTCGGGAAGCCTTTCCTGATAGCCACCCTTTTATATAGTTCTTATCACACTGTGGCTGGCCCTTACTGCCAACACTTTGTGGCAGAAATGCTTTCCCATTTCTGCATCTTCTAGCTTGGCACAGGACCTGAACTTCGCAGCTGTTCAGTTCCAGTCTGTAGAATTAAATAGACCTAAGACTCCAGTAGTAATAATTCAATGCTTCACATATTTTATTTCTAACCCTAATGACCTCTTTTGAAAGCATTTTTATACACCATCTACAGATGGGGAAATTGAGGCTCACAGATGTTAAGTGTCTTGAGTGACTCCTTACAACAGGCAAGTTAGGAAGCAGGATTCAATGCTAGCTGAGGGGTTACTTCAAAATCGAGACTTTTTAAAATTATATCACCTTTATTTTAGGGATGGATAAAAGGACAAGAGGAGTTTGGGCTGAACTCATCGAGTCGGAATTTGAAGTTTTGGTCTTCGTAAATCGGGGCTGCCTATAAAGTCTAAAGTAATCCAGACGAGAGCCAGTGAAAACGATCCATATCGCTATAATTCTTCATGTCCTTGGTATCTGATGCCAGTGTGGGGTTACTGCAGTTAATCATGACTGCTGACATTTGTGAGTACCTCCTGCGCACCAGACACTGCTTGAAGCTCTCCACGTGCTTCCTCTCATTTCATTTACTTTTCAGAATCACTGCACCAGGTACACACAATTATCCCCATTTTACAGATGCACAGGCTGAGGCTGGAAAAGGCTGGAATAATTTGCTCAAGGTCATACTGCTAATGAACGGTAGAAGTTTGATTCCTAGAACTCTCTCTCCTTCACCTGTTCTCCTAGGTGGACAAGAAGCATGGTGAGATCAAGTGTGTTCATGGCTTTGCCAGATCCCAGGTAAGTCCTCCTAGGTCAGAGATGGGGCTGGAGAGATCCGGCCACTCAACAGTTAAGAACTACCCCCTTGCTTTTCTATTCCCTGAATCATTTATCTTCAGAAGGATCTGCGCTTTTATAATCATAAAGCCTTCAATGAAACAAGGAGCAAAGTACACATGCATAGTTATAAACTCAATCTATTTCCATTTGTACTTAAGAATGTGCTGGGAAGTCATTTTTTTTCCTGTTGTGCACAAAATGAGCAAATGCTGAGGGCGAGAGCGAATCAGATGAGCTCACAACGACGAAGGCTCCGATTAACAAGGGTGCGTCATTTCATTCCACTTAACGGGATCTGCCCAGGCAGAGCAGCCCAGTAGTAGCCAGGCAGCCTCAGGTCAGAGGCGATCCTGATGTCCTCCATGATACCCAGTCTCTCTCCCGAGGTCCTCGGAAGGAAGCCAGGCGGTGGAGCCCCGGTGTGACATTCATCTTCATGAGTGAGCTGTTCCCACTCCTCTCGCCGACGGAGATAAATGTCAGGAGAGATCGGCCATTGCGTATTACACAGTCCTCTGAGCCGGCTGCTCCCCACTGTCTGCCCTTCAGCACCAAAATGACTTCAGACCAGAGCTGGGAAAGCACCTGAAAAGGTGTGTGGCTGTGCACAGTAGAGGGAGAAGCCGGCTGCAGAGAAGGAAGCAAGACTGTCCCTGCTGATACGAGAGGCGCGAAGAAATGATGCTGCCCATTAACGTTGCTCCCTCTTGAGGATCACTTTTTATTTTCCGGCCTAGTGGTCTGCAGGGTGGGTGGGAGGCGGGGGTCCCTTAGAGGTGAAGGAAGTCCTCGGGGGAGGGGCCAGAGGACTCCCTGAGCACAGGGAGAAAGCACTAGAACTTCTCTTCAGATTTATTATGCCCTAGGTAATAAGAAAGAGATAAAGCTATCTGGGGTTTAATCCGGGGACTGACAAGGCTGCTCTAACTCAGGCTGAGTCAATGCAATGTGATGAGTGATTATAAACCAACCAGATTACCATACAACAATCTTCTCCGCTGCCTTCTGGGATGGAAAAGGAGGAAGACATTGCATTGGACCTCTATAGCTTTTGCATGTCAGATAGTTAAATATCAATTGCTGTAGAGGAGGCTTGCTGAGGGAGGAGTAGGGCTAGCTCACCACCTCACTGCTTTTAGCTCCTGGAAAGGTATTTAAGTTTGCAGAAGCCTACAATAGTGGGTTTACAGATTATATTATCTGAATTAAACTAAACCTCACAATAAAAACAATTCATTGGGTTTTTTTTTTAATCTGCTTAGATCCTGTAGCATGATGAGAATATTAGATTTCAAGCAGAAATGACCAAGAAAATAGAAGAATAGACATGGCCTACCTCCTACCCTTAATACTAGCTCTTAAGAATTCTTGTGTGCACAGAAATAATCTAATTAGACCTAGGAAGTTAACTAATATTTTTCAAAATTATCCGAAAGACTATGTACTTGTTACTTTTTGTGTTAAACCCTAAGTGTGTCGTGGGCCTAAGTCATCAATAGTGTAAAAACACAGCTGACCCTTGGACAGTGTGGCTTTGAACTGTGTGGGGCCACTTCCGCATGGTCTTTTCCATAAATACTTCAAGTGCATTTTCTCTTCCTTATTACTGTCTTAATTTCCTAGCTTATCTTATTGTAAGAATACACTGTAAACTACATATAACATACAAAATAAGTATAAATTGACTGTTCACATTGTCAGTAAAGCTTCCAGTCAACAGCAGGCTATCGCAGTGAAGTTTTGGGGGAGTCAGAGATCACACGTGGATTTGACTGTGCAGGGGGTGGAGGGGTCAGCGCCTCTAACCCCCGGGCCCAAGGGTAAACTGAGTAAAATAGGCAGACAGTTAAAATTATCATTTGTTTCATCTTGTTCTCTTCATTTAAAATTCTTAACTTGCGCATGTTTTCTAATGTACATAATACATTAGTGCAATAATGTGTATATGATTGATTAAAAGTGATTTATGAAGAAATCCATGTTGTAAGCACATGCATATATACGTCTTATCAAAACAGTGTGGAGACCATGTTCTAACTGATGACAAGCGGATCCACAAGCCCACCTCCTCGGCGGTCTTCAATGCCATCACTTTGTGCAATAACTGAATATTGTGTTACTTCTAAGTGTCTTTTTGTCTTTGACCCTTTCCTACCATATGCTTGGGCACTATGGCTCGTGATGGTCTCCACGATGAGCACCCTGATGCCCCCTTTAAGACATGCCACTGAATCTGAGAATTGAACAGCATGACAGAAACAGAACTTCTGAGTTCCTGAGGACCTATGCAAGACAAAGGAATGAGGAGGTAAAGGTCTCCCAATTAATACACTAGGCAGAATAAAGGCAGAGATGAAGCAAAAAAAAAAAAATCCCCCACAAGCAGGTGGATGGAAAGATTACAAAGTGCAGAAGGGGAGAAATGTACTGTATACCGCAAGGCGTTCTCTACTAGGGAGCAGTGTTCTGTTTTGTTGGACACAGATATACCTATCCATCTGTTTTCAGATCACATTATTGGAAATATGTTAACAGAACGTGGCGGATAACTGTCAAACAAACTCCACTATGATGTAGCAATCATCCACTTATCTCTGTTGTATTCATGACTGGAAAATGAAAAATGAATTACATTAAACATTCATGGTTTTCATGTTACCTCTCTAATCACATAACAATGGTCTTGTTAATGAATCTAAAAGCTATTAACATTAACGCTGGCTGTGCTCTTGGGTGTGTGGCTTCTTCCTTCTCTTGGCAGAGAGATAGATACTCAGTCCCCTGAAGCCTGCTCCTTATTCTCCACCCGCAAACCAGCAGGCTCCAGTGAGAGCTGCACCCCGGGAGAGGATGCTGAATGTTACATTTGCTCGATCTCACACCAAAACTAAGCTCCATATCCAGGCCAGCGGCAAGTGGGGTCTTTGACGCTTATTTAGGGTTACCATAATCAGAGGACACTAAAAGCCATTCTTGACACACGAAGGTCCAAATGTAGGTTTTCATTATTTTTCCCTACAGCCTGGAAAAATATGACCTTGAGGTTTAAATCCCTTTGGACCACAGAACTATCCTGAGAGACTCCAGGTGGACGGGCCAGAGGGGAGTTGCTATATGGGTGAATGGAAAAGCCAACCCAATGACCATATTTTGCGATTGTTCTCAAGAATATTATGAACATACTACACAGGTCCATGTCCTCACACATCAAGGACTAGAGACGGCCAACTCTCTTATCAGGAGCTGTTAGTCAGCCCAGCTCTGAGGTCTACAGACTGTTGATATCTCTGCGGAGATTTCTGCTTGGTGTCTGACCGAGCAACAAGGCCCTGACCTCTCTGGTCCTCACAGTCTTACTGGCCAAGGGGCCTAAGTGTGTAACACACTCTTTCCTCTGGACACTGACAGCAACTTAAACTCTAGAATGTCTGGTTACAGTTTTTAAGGGACCTCCTGCAATCTCAGAAAAAGGTAAGACTTACTTTATCCAAGAAAATAAGTACTAGCCTACCAAGTTTTATTCTATAAAAACTAGCAATGAGAATTATATATTTCCTACCTGTTCTAATAATGTCCATCCTTTTTTTTCCCCTCCTATGAACTTGTATTTTACTTTCCCACTCCCAAATGCACAAATAAGCAACTCATGGGGTCTGGAACTGTTTCATCATAAACTATGGATAATTTAAATTTAATTGCAGTTTTACAAGATAAATTAATGAAAACAGTTAGTGGTCAAGGGTTGAAGATAAATTTTGAAGATCCTCCCTTTTTAATTTTTTCTGAAAATATTATCTTACTCTACATATTTGTCACCTATTTGCTCTCATCTACTTTGTAAAACTGAAGGATAAGATGGATAAGAACAGGCTAGAATTTCTCAGACTTTCTGCTCGTTGAAAAAAACAATGGACAGAGGAAAAGAGCTAAAGCCTGACGCACTAATCACAGGGTGAGTTTGTGCAACTTCTAATAAACACCCAACACGGTCTACAGGTGCCCATGTGCCCATGTGAAGACAGACCATGTTCAGCAAACCAAAAGCTATTTCTCACAGTCTACTGAGGGTGCCACGTAACATGCTCATGCTTCTGAAGGGCAGGGTATTTGCCAGAGGGACAGGGACAAGCAGAGCTGACAAGCACGGATTGCTGAGGTTTGTACAAGCAACAGGGAAAAGCAGGGAGAAACTAACAATGTTCTAACTCACTTGTAATAACAGATTTCATAGCCCGTCCGTTTCCAGGTGGGTCTGCCAAGAAGAGCCTCCTTCACAGAATACATGGTTGGCTGCATCCCTGCACAAAATAAAGACAGGATTAAAACACTGGGGAAGGAGAAAGAGGCAGAAGAATTTCAGCAGGCTGTACCACGGCCCTCAGTGATACCCAGGACCTAATTCAGGAACCTGGGAATGCTACTTTGCATGGCAAAAGAGACTGCAGACATGATTAAAGGATCTTGGGATGCAGGGTTTATCCTGGTGGGTTTATCCTAAATGCAATCACAAATATTTTTTGTAATTGATTTTAGAGAGAGAGAGGACCTGAGAGAGGGAAACGACGTGTTGCTCCATTTATTTACACATTCATTGGTTGATCCTTGTATGTGCCCTGACGAGGTGTTGAACCCGCAACCTGGGTGCGTTGTGACGACACTCAAACCAACTGCGCTACCCAGCCAAGGCCATCATCAATGTCTTTATAAGAGGGGGCCTGATAAGGTCCAACTACAGAGGAGCTGCGATGCAACTGGAGCAGAGACATTTGCAGATGGTATGCTGCTAGCTTTGAAGTTCAAGGAAGGAGCCGTGAGCCAAGGAACACGAGGAACAGAGCTCTGAAAGATGCAAAGGGAAACAGAAAACCCACTGGCATCTCCCCAGGGAGTGTGGCCTTTCCAACACCTTGACTAAGCCCAGGGAAACTCCAAAACTGTAAGAATAAATTTGTCTGCATTTCAGCCACAAAGCTAGTGACAACTTGTTACAGTAGTCACACAAAGTGAATACAAAAGTCAAGGATCCTACTTCCTATTTCTATACCAGCAGATGTCTATTTTTAGTATAAAATGGAGACAGTCTCCTATGTTCAGACCTGGAGATATGGGAATATTTATTCCTTACTCAAAGCCCCTCAATAAATTAGTGTATGCACCAGCAATAACAGTCCAGCTTTCCCATTCCTACAAATGTTCAAAATAAATCTGGGCCACTGGTCAGTACTCCTTTGAATGTCTCCTCTGAAACTGGCACGGGCATTCAGGAGAACTGAAACTTGCTCGAAAGTTTCCTGAGTGTAAATCGGTGTTGGCCTGTGCTGTTTGCCTGTCTGTGACAAACAGGTCAATACCTTTGCTACTGTGGGGTTTAGAAGACAGAAGGAACAAAGGAGAAGGCTCGCCAGGCTCAGAAAGCTCCAGGCAGGGCAAGGGAGACAGGAAGTAGCATCCCACGCCAGAGTGGGGATCTACGGCTCCCCTTTCCATAGAAGCGATTCGCCATGTGTTGGTCACCGTCTTGCCACACCTAGACACCAAACTGTGTCAACCCAGCTCCCAATCCTTTGGGAAGCCAGCAGGGCTTCGGGTGATAAGCTGAACACTCGCAAGGTGACATCACCCCTGGCATTACCCAGAAAGCCTCCGTCCCCCAAGAGCTCCTACCGTAATTGAACTGGCTGTTGGGCTTCTCGCAGTTGATGATGTTGAAGCGGTAAGGGATGGCAGCCCTCATACCGCTCACCTTGAAGTTGAACCACTGCTGGTACTGGGTGCTGTTCACATCAGTATTGACCAACAAGTCATACTCAAACCTGCAAGGGCGGAAGCAAGATTGGAGGGTCAAGTGTCTTTGAGGGACCTGCCTGCACCGAAAGCCTGCATATCTCGGGTTCCTGCCAACAGATCTAAGACGCAGGGTCTCAGATGGCAGGTAAGGGACATTCTCACCTGGAGCTCACAGTATTGGGCACAGGCAGCGGACTGGAGGGGAGCCAGTTCCTGGTATTAGAAGAGTCAGCTACACAACTGTAGCACACATATTTTTAAATTGTGATAAAGTTTCTATCTAGCTGGAAAAATGCTTTTTCCCAGAGAAATGTGATCACGTTTGGCTGGATGTGCTGTTACTATTTAAAGCTAGACATTACTTTTGAGCCTCAGTCTCCTTATATGGAAAATGAAAATAGCGTCTGAACTTGCAGTGCTGTTTGTAAAGATTAATTAACACAGCGCAGGCAAATCCCCAGCAAAGCTACAAACATGAGTCAGGCTCACTATGACACAGGGGTTGTACACTCATTTCCCCGTTTACATTGATAAGACGTAAGTGCAAGAAATACAGTGCACAAATCGTAAGTGTATAATGCAATAAATTCAAACAAATTCATCTGCATACACCCATTTGACAACCACCCAGATCAAGATATAGGACCCCAGGAGGCTCTAATGTGTCCCCTCCCAGCCATCATGTCCCCAAAGGTAATTAATTTTTTGAGCTTTGAGGTTCAGCAAAAGAATTAGCAATGCGGATCTGACTGTAAGCATTATAAGGGCATTTCATTTTCAAAAATATTATTGTCACACCCCCTTGGCATGTTCCGTGAGTTGCTTTAATTTTTTTATCCTCATCTGAGGACATGTTTGGTTTTTTTAATTGATTTGAGAGAGAGAGAGAAACACTGATCAGCTGCCTCCCATATGTGCCCCAATCATGGATCAAACTTGCAACATAAGTATCTGCCTGACTGGGAATTGAACTCACAACCTTTGGTGTATGTGACGTCACCTCAACCAGCTGAGCCATCCCGCCAGAGCCTGAACGGCTCTTCTGGAAATGGTAATGCTCTGGCTCTGACCTGTTCATCCTCTCCCGCTCTGGAGTCCCAATAACGGCCATTCTGTGGTGAGATTTGTGGAAGGGCAGAGCTTTGGATGAGACCAAGCAGAGCAGAGCTAACTGACAGATTCCCACCCTCCACTGCAACCGCTGAGGTCAACATGGCTCACAGAGTGGCCCCCACAAGGACGACTCTGCAAAGCCCATGTGTCTGAAACAGTCTGTTATGCCCACCGTGCTGTCTCTGCAAAGTAATCATGAAAATTCCTTGCCTCTAAGGAGGTTTGTTTTCTGTCGCTGTACCATTATCCTGACCATGACAGATTCATTTAGGACCCTGCACTCTGGCCAAAGGCAGGTATATGGAGAGGGAGACCTCAGCAAGGCCAGCAGCTCAGCCACACCCTGGGTGGATCACTGTCCCACTAGCAGACTCCTGGGTCCTCAGAACACAACAGATGGAGAAAAGGAATACTAAAGGCAGGAGCCACAGGAAGAAGTGGAAGCTGAGCTGGCAGACAAGAAAGAGAAGGCCGCTGAGAAGGATTCTCAACAGGATGGTCTTGCCCATTTTTAGTCCAACTTGCTCAGCCTGTACTTGTTTCCTTGTTGGGCTTTCCAGAAATAATGCATGCACCCCCCTCCCCACAAAAAAAAGAAAAAAAAGAAAACTTCAGAAGTGACTCCTCAGGTGGATACAAAACAGGTTGGGGCGATACCAAGTTCCGAGCCCTGGCGTAGTGAACGCGCCCCGAGTAGGGGCAGGCGCTGACTCAGCGTTTACCATGTGCCCAGCTACCTAAGGGCTGTGTGCACACTAATCTCCTGTCTCTACACTGTGGCAGCTCTCACTGTCCCCTCCCCAGGGTGAGGACAGGAATCCGTGCAGTTAGCTAGGGACTCGCTCAAAGTCTGTGACCACCACACCACTACCTGCTCTGGCCTATTGCTTTGGACGGCAACAGAAGACAGGTGACATATCTTGCCTCTTGTAAATGATGCATGGCATCTATGCAGCTGTAGTAGAGAGAATTACTGCAAGCAGCAGCAGCGTCTCTGCTGCTGAAGTGTTTGCTTTATCTCTCTCCTTCACGCTTGCGCAGTGCCGGGCCCTACTGGTCTACGGAACCCTTCTCTGGGAGCCAGAGCTCACTGGCAGGCTCAGGCAGAGACACGGCACTGGGCGCTCTCTCTGAGGATGGAGGGCTCTCCTCTCTATGGGCCCCGGGGTTTCTGCCTCCCAAGCCTGCAGCTACGGGAGCTGCAGATGTGGAAAGACACAGGAGTAGGGGACCCTGGCGAGACTGGAAGTGTGTCACACCCCAATATGGACCCATTCTTTGGAACACAGATGTATCCCTAACTGGTCACCCCTGGTCTCCACCTTGCTATGACATCAGTTTGTGACGTGCTGGCCGATGTGTACCAGCTGACTCTCCACCTTCATTTGTGGTGTGTGCCACTCTGCAGGGCATAAACACCACCACCACGGCTGATGTTGAGCTACCCATCAGCATGAGGTCACTACAGAGAAAGGAAAGAGGTGGTCACGGTCGCACTCTTGAGCTGCCCCGGGGCAGTTTTCCTTACTTACTCACGCACTTGGATGGCCTTGCGAAGATTTCCTGACTCGAACTTGGAAGAGAACCATAAGCAGTTGGAAGCAGTGTCCTGCCTGTAATAAAAGAGGGACCGTGCAAATGGCGTTACTGCCATTCTTCGGTACAGTGTGACATCTCTGAGAGGGAAGCTTTCTCTTACAGATTTTTAACCCCAATGTTCACCGGCTGACTTTGGGGGTAGGAATGGATTACTAACACGAAACTCTGTCAAGCTCAGAATTCTCCCGAATGCACCCACCCACCTTCCACTGGTGTTCAAGGCCACCTACCTAGGCTCATCCAAACTGAAGACGACTTTGTTTAAAACATCACTGGGCTGGATGAACCTCCGGATATCCTCAAATATCTTGATCCTGAAAAGGAAAATCAGAAACATTTTCAAGGTTGACCCTCGCTCCTTACCCCACTTGTCCTGCGGTCACCTGCGAGGGGCCTTGGGGCTCATCAGAGAAATAGGAAAGTGTAATAATGCCCCAGGCTTGAGCTGAACTAGCAAAGAAATACTGCTCCTCCTTCCTTCTCTTCTTCCTCAGTAAGAAAACAGCCTGGGTTTAGGAATGTAGGAAGCGGTGAAGCTAGATTTTAGCGAGAGTATTCTGACTAGGAGAGTTTTGTCAAGTGTTTGGGTAAAGGGACAACTGAGGCTTCTGGTTGTGTGCATACGAGGGTCCTGTGCACTGGCCGTTTGGGGGAATGCTGGGCTTATTGACCGTTAGCACCCTAAGGTCTGGGAGGCTCCAATGAGCCTTGGGACTCTGTGTCACTTATGTTCCTTGGGTTCTGTCTGCTCCAGAGATTGAGGTCGATCTTCTTTCTGAGAAACACCAATATCCAGGAGATTTAAGAAAGATGGAGAAAAGAAGCTTAAGGGAGCTTTCTGATTTTTTCCTTGAGTTTCCGACCCAAGTCTCTGGGGTGGGAGAAAGGGGAAGGGGAGGCGGACATGAGGCCCGGATGCAGGGGGAAGAGGTTCTATCTGGGGGAAGCTGGTGCCGGGCCAGCCCTGACAATGTGTCTCTCAGGAACTGAACGTTGCAGAGAACATGCAGGGGCTGAGGCCAGAGGCGTCAGCCAGGAGTCCAAGTGGGAGCAGTTCTTGGGCTCCACCATCGATTTGCTAATGAAATGGAAAATAAGTTAATGAAACTTTCTGGTGCGTACACGTTGCCCCATTGACTGAGTGCACGCATACTCAATTTTTATTTTTTTCAGGGAAAATATTTTTTTTCCCTTGGCTTTAGTAATTTTCATGTGAATCTCTTTGCTGAGCCAAAGGCAAAGCTCCCACTCCTGAATTCTGGGAATAATCCATCACCCAGGGTTTCTTCCCCAGAGAACACACTGTTTTCATGCCATCCTCAGGGACGCAGGAAACTCTTTTCCGAGCCCTGCCAACCGCTATGCGGCTGGACTGCAAGATGAAGGTGCACGCCCCCCAACTAACAAAAGACCAGGCGCCAGTTTGCAACGAACACGAAAGGAGATCCCAGACAGCCCACACTTGTTTTTTCTCAGCACCTTCCTGAGCAACGACACCCATATTAGCTGAAAATGGATTATCCTCTGCCGTAGCAGCTTACCATGCACATGGAATAAGGGGCTGCACAGCATCATCCAAGGGGTTCTCTTTCGGGAAACACATGCCTCCCACTGCCCCACCCTGGTTCTGAAATGTCCTAGAAGACCAGCAAGCTTGTGTGTATGGCCAAAGTTTCCCAAATGGGTTTACCACACTTCCCACTCATTGCTCACTTTTCTACAGAGAGCAGAACTATTGTGCATGCCCTCCCTCCTGCAAAAACATTGAAGAAGAGAAAAAACACAGCTCTCGAACTAGCAGCACCATCACCTTTGGATTCCACGTTTGCGCTCCAACAGGGGCTCTGGAGAGGGAGGTGGACGATGCCCCCAGAGGTCAGGAAATGCCACCATCTTGAAGTCAGCCACAGACCGGGTTCTTCGGGCTTTGGCCACGTAAACACAGGGGTCATGGAAGGGGATGTGCTGGGGATGTGTCTGTAGAAGCTTCTCTATGATTTCACCAGCTTCTCTAGACCTGGTGGAACTGGAAACAGAGGCACTTATCCTCGGGCAGGAAATCACATCTATGTCCCAAGCATCCTCTTCAAAGAGGGCCTGAATGTCCATGATTTCGTTTCCAGAAGAATCCGCCCCCAGCCCACTGGATTGGGCATTTTGGTATGGGTTCCCTCCGGGTCCTGTTTTGCAGGCTAGATGCACGGTGGACCGCCGCCTCTTCACCATGCTCAGAAGGGGTGTCTGGACTGAGTCTTCTCTTTCCTGCCCCTGGGGGCTTTGGTCCTTATTCAAGCAATGCTGCTTTGGAGAGGCAGTGGTTGGAATGTGGCGGTGGCTGGTGTACTCTGTCTCTTCAGAGTTCAGATCATCTCCAGGTCTGGGCTCCAGTTCCTTCAGGTTTAAAGTAGAAAAGGCTACATCAGTATTCACTTCCAGGTAGAGAGTACAAGCAGCCCCCATCCTCGCTCTCTGGGCTCAGGGCTGAGCATAGATCCCACGAACTGGGGAGCTTTTCCAAGGTTAGCCATGGAGAGACTGAGCCTCGAGAGCCTAATAAGTGGCAGAACCACAGAAACTCACATCTGGGAGGAGCTTCTGGTGGGTCTAGTATAACCCTCTAAAGTACAGGAAAGCCCTCTGCGATACCCCCAATAAGGTAGTCTGGTTCAAGAACTTCACTTTCTGGGTCCTGAGAGCACCCCAAGACAGTGCCTTTTATTTGAGAGTCATTCTGATTGTTTACAAAAAGTGTTCTTTGCCCTGAACTGAAATCTCCTCCGTGAAATTTTTACCCGCCAACCCCTTTCTGCTTTCTGGAGTGAGGTAAATGACTCTAACTCCCTTCTACATGGGACTTAGCTTGCACCATCAGGTACAGCCAAATTCATGACTGATGGAGAGTCACTGGCAAATAACCGAGATCTAAAGGCAGGTCTACAATGCTGGTGGCAGCGACAGCAGGAGCAGCGGCACCCAGCCCCCAGGTCAGCACCAGCAGGTGTAAGGTTCTCAGTTCGCCTCCACTTACAAAGCGAGGCTGGCCACTCTCTTTCAGAGGGCCACCTGACACAGTGTGCCCACTTTGACAAGGCAGCAATGAAATCATCGAGAACTTTCACTTGCTTTTTCAGCATGTGGGGGCAGGGTACCCTGCCTGCCAGGCAACCAACGGGCAGCAATGTGTCCCTTCATGCTGTCCTTCCATCCGGGGTGTCAGGTGTTAGGCTGCAGGACTCTGGCCTGCACCCTGAGCTCGGCCACCTTTTCCATCTTCTCACATAGCAACCTGCTTCACTCTTGGAAAGATCCCAGAAGCAGACTGCTAATGAGGAGCCAGGCTTTCCACCTGGAGATGTCTGTTTGGCCCCCGGGTTCTGCAGAGAGCCCATCGTGCAATCACGCCTCGCCCGGAGCAGAACCATGGGCTATGGCCCACCTCGAAGAGGCAGGAGAGCTCCAGACACATCGCCTCATACTGGGTCAGCTCCTCTTGGGGCCGGTCAAGTCCAGGTTTGGAACTCAGCTTGTTCACATCTGTTTCCAAGTCATCATCCTACAAGGAATAATCACAAACCACGTTACAACCAAGAAGGCCACCCTGAGAAACGTCAAGATGAACTGCACGTGTGGTCCTTCGCCGACCTGGGAAATCGGAGTGCCAGCCTATGCAAAGGGCAACTTAATACATCACGTTGTATTTGTAAAATAAGAGATACTGATGTTAATATTTGTCATTATCGGCCCACATCATAAATACATAGTAATTTATATGAAATGAACTATGGAAATAATAAAGCACAATAGAAAAGAAATTTTTATCTCATCACCACTACTATTAACATAATTGTAATTATTATACCTATTCATCTATCTACCTTTGCCATTTATGTCCTTCACTTGTTTTGTTAATCTCCAGCTGAGGATATGTTTATTGATTTGAGAGAGAAAGGAAGGGGGAGAGAGAGAGGAAAGAAAGGGAAGAGAGAGAGATATTGATCAGTTGCCCCCTGTCCACACCCCAACCAGGGATTAAACCCACAATCTAGGTATGTGCCCTGACCAGGCATCACATACACAACCTTTTGGTGTGCGGGACGATGCTCCAACCGACTGAGCCACCCGGCCAGGGCAGTCCTTCACTCTTTTCACAAATGTTTAATGATCAGCTACTGTGAGCAGCTGGTCTGGAGGAACTAAAGATTTGGTGATAATGGAATAGAGAAAGGTCCATGCACCCAAGGAATTTGCCTTTTTGTAAGAGAAGGGAGAGAGTAAATAAGAACATAAATAAATGAAAAAGTAATTTCAAACAGTGATAAGCACCACAGAAGTCATGAAGGGGGGCGATATGACTGTGACTGAGACCAGGGTGCCGGAAGCTGCTCAGACTGGGTGACAAGAGAAAGTTTGCTGAGGAGGTAACACTTTTGGACCTAAAGGACAATCATCTCTGACTATGCAAAGACTTGGGGCAAGGGGTCACTGGCAGAAGGAACAGGTTAAATCTGCTTACAGAGCAACAGTGGCTGAAGGACAGAGAATAAGAGGAAGATGTGAGAAGCAGGTGTTACCGCACCTGGGACTTTATCACACCTGGGACAGAGTTTGGAACTTCAGGCGACACCTTTATCCCTTTGGACATGTGAAAGTTGACCAAGTCACCACCAATCTTTTTTCCTTTGGGTTGAATAATCCCAGACATTATTTTTCCTGTTAGACCACATTTCATAATAGCCTAACAATGATGGTGACTCTTCTCCAAATGCTTCTGTATCTTCCAAAGGTTATAGACTCTTAAGCAGAAAGGACTCCAAGAATCAAACCGCCCTGTCTCCTCATCTTTCCATGTCTCTCCTAGATAAATTTTCCCTAATAAACCAGGGAGAAGAATCTGCCCTATGTTTTAGGGCTATATTGGGTTGGTTAAGGAAAAACTTGGCAGTCCTGAAGACCTAGATTCTTCTCTCCTAAATCGAATAAATGTGAAAAATAAGTGTTTATATTTCTGATCCAGGGGAAAAAAGAAAATGCAATATTCCATCCATCTTTCACAATCTTCCTCCAAACTTGAGATTAAAAGACAAACAGATGCCACGCGGCTGACTTAATGATATTTTCAGATATGGTGCATGCCAGGCCCAAACTCGTTAACCTGGCGGTGGAGATCCCAGCTCTCTCTCTCTGTCCCTCCAGGCCTCCCTCACCCCTGCGCCAGCCGCAGGCATGTCCCGGGCTGGTGCCAACGGAAACGCACAGGGAAGTTGCTTGGCGTGTCTGGACTGAGGAGTGCCGTGTAACCTGTGTGATCCATGAGCTACGGCCTCACTGATCCCACAGGTGGTTAGGTCCATGAAGGAAAAAACACAGCCGACACCTTGTCTGTGTTTAAGCTTCTCTCTTCATACGTCGGCTTTTGATCAGACTTTCCACTCTGAGGACTCTTTACAAATCAAAGGTTCCTGTTAATCACTCTTTCTAAGATACTGGTCTTAATTACTGACTAAGCTTTTTGAATGACCTGAAACAAACACTCCTGGCTCCTTCCCACATTTTCTGCAGGAAGCACTGCTGGGCCTGCCAAGGACGAACACGTTTGTGGGAGCGCGAGTCTCCTTGCTCTGGCAACGCCCCAGAACCGAGCCCTGCCTCCAAAGCTCCTCTGCTTCGGCAACGCATGCACACGCAGCCGAGTTGTCATCTGCTTGGCTCAAAGGCTGGAATGAGTAGTTTCCGGGCCTTCCCAACCGGATGTGTTTATTTCTTTCAGTTCCACTCACCCCGGCCCACCATCCCCTGAAGAGTGGGCATGCGGAAGAACGTCTGAGCCTCCCCCAGTGCTGTGGGAAACTAGGCACTGGCTTCAGCTTGTCCTTCCACATCATTTTCAAGAGGTGACTGACACTCTGCATTAGATGTTCAGTTATCAAAGAGCAAGCCGGAGGGGAGGGGCAAGTGGCATTGACGAATGACTGCAGCAGCACAATATTATTCAAATAATTCAGCAAGGACTCCAAGTCCTGCACTGCCAAGTTACAGCAAAGAACCAATTTTCTCTATTGATTACTTCAGAAATGGTTCTATTTATCAACAAAACCCTGAGAACACTAGAGTATCAACAGCAGTCTTAACCTAGAGACCTGGCCAAGAAGCATTGCCTTTATGTCTGCCATGCTCATCAGCAAGGTGACTGATTATGGCAACAGAACTCAAAAGGTCACCTTCTCTCTAGACAGACAGATAGGTAGGCGAACAGGTAAGAAAGAAGGAGGGGAGAAAGAGAGATGGATGGATGTATGGATGGATGCACAGATGGATAGATACTTTAAAATTCAAGTTTCATATCCAGGAACGTCATAAAAGGTAGCATGTACTTATCTGTCATATTTTGTCAATGACAATTAAGGAAGTGTAACTTGAAAGGGCTTGTCCAAGTTCATGTTTACTAACAGAAATGAAGACACAATTATAACTCATAGATAAAGTTACCATTATTCTGAAGTAGTGGTTCTCAATCAGATATGATTCCCCCGCCCCCCGCCCTGGGATACGTGGCACTTCCTAGAAACATTTTCAGTCCATGACTGCGGTGGGGGAAAGGAGGAGGTGCTACTGGCATCTAGTGGGCAGAGGCCAGGGATGCTGCTAAATGTCCTTCGACACCCAGACAGCCCTACAACAAAGAATTACCCAGTCAAAATGCCAGTGGTACCAAGGTTTAGAAATTCTTCTCTAGAAATACCGTCGGTGCACTCTGTCCCACTGCCTGTTTTTTAATTGGGTTTTACTGGAACGGAGCCATACCTTACCATTCATGTATTATCTGTAGGTGCTTTGGTGCTGTGATGGCAAAGGTGAGGGGCTGTGACAGAGACTGCCTGGTGCACAGAGCCCAAGGCAGTTCCTATCTGAGCTTTTGTAGAAGGTGTGCTGACCTCAGTTCTACAGCACAGGTCACCATGGGAGAGAGGCCAGAGGACACCGCTGTCCTGTGGGCCAGACAGTGGGCACCATGCAATTCCAGGCAGTGCGACCCACCCAGCCCCCCAGGGGCAGGAACTGCATGGCCCACTGGTCCTGTGCCAAAAGGGCAGGAAGAGTGACTTACGGAGGATGGTGAGAGCTACTAAAAACAGCGTCCTAGAAACTCTTTCCCGGGTCTCTGTGCCTGAACGGCTATCACACATTAAATGCACCAGCCCTAAGCACTGCATGTCCACCGGGCTCATCGTGATAAAACACAAGGTGTCAGACTTCCGGCCAAGATGGAGGCATAGATGGACACACTGTGCCTCCTCGCACAACCAAAAGAGGAAAAACAACAATTTAAAAAACAAAACCAGCCAGATCTGACAGAAAACTGAACTGAATGGAAGTCCGACAACCAAGGAGTTAAAGAATACACATTCACCCAAATCGGTAAGCGGGGCAGAGCCGGGTGGAGAGCACTTGGTGAGACACAGTTTGTGGAGCAGTACCGGCAACGCTCCAGCTGCCCGGAGAGGCCCGTGGCGGGCACGCCTGGTCAAAACGCGGCAGGCGCACTCGGTGAAACCGGGGCCAAGACTGGTGGACTAGGCGGTCCCTCATTCTCGCGCAGATAAACCGGTAGGAAAAGCTGGGGAGCAGAACAGACCACACAGCCCACCAACACAGGGAAATAAAGCCTCAAACCGCCAACTGAATACACCTGTGGGGGTTGAGGCGGTGGCGGGAGGAACTCACGGCCTCACAGGAGAGTTCATTGGGGAGACCCACAGGGACTTGGAACTGTGCAGGCCCGTCTACTCACCCCGGAGCCAGCAAAGAAGGACCCAACTTGCTTGTGGGTAGCTGGGGAAGTGCGGAGAACAGAGCAAGCGCCATTGTTCTCTCAGGCCCCGCCCCCACAGACAGCATCACAACACAGTGATGTGTTACCCCGCCCTGGTGAACACCTAAGGCTCTGCCCCTTAAAGTAACAGGCGTACCAAGAAAAAATGGCCCAAATGAAAGAACACATCAAAGCTCCAGAAAAAATACAACTAAGTGACGAAGAGATAGCCAACCTATCAGATGCACAGTTCAAAGCACCGGTAATCAGGATGCTCACAGGATTCGAAGAAAGATTGTCACAATTACTTGAACAAATGAAGGATAATATAAAGGAAATGAGGGGAAATATGCAGGGAACCAATAGGGGTGAAAAGGAAACTGGGACTCAAATCAACGGAGTGGACCAGCAGAAAGAAATAAACATCCAACCAGAAAAGAATGAAGAAACAAGAATTCAAAAAACTGAGGAGAGGCTTAGGAACCTCCAGGACATCTTTAAACATCCCAACAGCTGAGTCATAGGGGTGCCAGAAGGAGAAGAGGAAGACCAAGGGATTGAAAACTTATTTGAACAAACAATGAAGGAGAACTTCCCCAAGCTGGTGAAGGAAATAGATTTTCAGGAACCCAGGAAGCTCAGAGAGTCCCAAAGAAGTTGGACTCAAAGAGGAACACACCAAGACACATCATAATTACATTACCCAAGATTAAAAATAAGGAAAGAATCTTAGAAGCAGCAAGAGAAAAGGAGACAATCACCTACAAAGGAATTCCCATAAGACTGTCAGCTGATTTCTCAAGAGACCTTGCAAGCAAGAAGGGGCTAGAGAGAAGTATTCCAAGTCATAAAAGGCAAGGATCTACATCCAAGAATACTCTAAACAACTAAAATCTCATTTAGAATGGAAGGGCAGATAAAGTGCTTCTCAGATAAGGTCAAGTTCAAGGAGTTTATCATCACTCAGCCTTTATTATACGAAATGTTAAAGGGATTTATATAAGGCATGGAGGATTATCAACATAGGAATGGGAGGGGGAGAGAGGGGGAAAATGTGCAGAGAATAAGTAGCATAAATGGTAGGTAGAAAACAGACGGGAAGGTTAATAATAGTATAGGAAATGTAGAAGACAAAGAACTTATGTGTATGACCTATGGACAAAAACTAAAGGGCGGGGAATGGGGGGGGTGGAGGGGAAGAAAGGGGGGAAAATGGGACAACTGTAATAGCATAATCAATAAAATAAATTAAAAAAACAAAACAAGATACGAGGTGTCCTCACAATGGGCAGCCTCTGACTGCACAATGAAATGCCGCACTGGGCTGACCAAGAGGCAACGACCTGGAGGTCAAGAACAATAACTGTCGTTATTGAGCATGATTATCTTCCAGGCACCAGGGAGGGAAAAGTAAGTCCTCAAAATTTACACTGGTATTCACTAAACAGAGAAAATGATATTTTCCTCTGTCCATTAAGAACACAGAGAGCATCAGAAGCGAGGGCTGGTGTACCTACTTCCTCTTTCACATCTTCGGAATCAGAGTCTTTGTCCTCTTCTTCATCACCATCATCTTCAAAATCCTCTGGGTGGGGAAAAAGAGGGGAAATGGGTGAGGCTTCCCCTCTGTCTTGGATTTGGATTAGTACTTCGCCCTCTCACCAAGGAGGAAGGCGCTCATGACGAAGTGCATGACATCCCACTGCATGCCAGCGCCTACGTAAGGCACTGGAAATTGTGTGCATGTTGGCTCGGGAGGGCACTGTCTCAGGAAGCCTGAACTGAACTGCTGCCCCACGTGGAATGCAAAATGAGTGCAGCACAAAATGACACAAGAGCACCACTCTGGCTTCCCCCACCCAACTCAGAAGAATTCCTGCAGCTAACATGTCAAAGGCTAGAGATCACATACATGTAAAATTGGTGGCACTTTGATTGACTCCCTAATTTTAATATGAAGGAAATTATTTGAAACAAACACCCACACACACATCCAGTTCCGCTGTGGCAAGATGATGCCTCAGGAAAAATCTGTCCCATGCAAGGGGGACAGAATTGGAAAGCACTAGAAGCTTTTGACAACAAACTTGAAGATTGGATAATCACACTTTCAAATATTCTAATAGGACTAGCATGAGGTTTTAAATAGCAGAAGTTTTATTTCAATTTTATCCTTAGGGCAAATTAATTCCAGAACTAGTCAGTACAGTGGAGGGACTCAATCACCGGCCTGTGAATAGATTGTTTTTAATTAGCTGAGATCACCGTACAGGCATTCAATAGCCACCAGGCAAAGTGGCAACAGTTAATAATCACAGACAAAACAAGTGAACTTGGCATTTGTTCACTCAGTGTATGAAAAACTTGCTTTTTCATACAGATTTCTAATTAGCTTATTGGATAACCATGCTTGGCCTGCAAAAGAACTCATTTTTACTTTCATCTACATGCCTATGAAATATTGCCAAAATACAGCAACTCACTTTCAAGCTCATAGATACCCACTTCCTTTACCTTCAGCGAGAACAGGCGGAGGACCCGAGGGGGTGTTCCCGGAGGCTGGGAAGGCGTAGGCGCTGCTGACCGTGGCCAGGGGAAGGGGGCTCCTCGGGGAGCACTGCCTCAGGACCTGCAGCACGACGCACGTGACGGGTTCCGAGCCCTGGTCGTCCAGGCGGTTCTGAACAAAGGGCAGAGTGTGTCAGCCCCTGCGTCTCCCGCAGAGTCCCTGGGTAACAAGTGAACACACAGGCTACGTGGAGGGCAACCACCCTTCCCGCAGGAGGAGGTCGGATTTGAACACTGTGGTGCAGAGCTTTGTCTCACGTAGAACCTGCTTGGGTCCAGGGCACAATCTGAATTATTTCTCTTTCCCGGCTCCTCTGTCACTGGAATGAATTTAATTTAGTCTGAATATGGATGTAAAGTCTTTGGGGGATGGTGCGCCTAAAGGGCCTTGCTGCGTGGGATGGCTGGGGGGGAGGGGAGGGGCCTCTTCTTCAGCCGCTACAGGTCACTGTGAATGACTGCCCACATTAGAGAATGTGCAGCTAAGTGGACAGAAGTCTTACTTTCCTCTTTCAACTGTTATCCAGAGAGAAAAAAATAAGTAAATAAAGGAAAAGGATAAAGTATGAAATCAGGAGAAATGACTAAGTGAACCCCAAGCACCTACATTAGATAACAGGCCTCTTCTCAAAGCCGCTGCACTGGTCCCTCTTCTCAAAGCCCACTTCACCAATCTCTCTTGGCACCCACCCAGAACAAAGAAAACGTGGGTTTTGCAGATGCACCGTTTAGACATTGATGAAACATGACAAGACCCTTCTTTTCAGGCACCGTAAAAAATGCAAGACCAAGTTTACTAAATTGGGAGGGAGAGATGGGAGGAGTTTGGTTATCTCTTTGGGGAGGGGATGGTCATTTGCTTCAGTCTCATAGTAAGCGTTTTGTCTACTGACTTGGTCCAGAAGGTGGACTAGTGTGGGCCTCCAGTGTGATATTCCCAAGGGGTTTCTGACAAGCTCTGCAGCTGACAAGTCATGGCCAGAGATGTGGAGAGTGCCGAGAACCTGCCGCAGGGCGGGCAGACTGTCCACAGTGCGGTCACACTGTGGGATCTTCAGGCCCACATTACAGGTGGCTCCACATGAAAGAACGCAAAGAAAAACCATTTAACAAAAATCAAGCCATGAATTCAAGCTACCCGAATGACTCTAAAACATGATAAAAGTAAGCCAATTTTCAGAGCAAAAGTGTATTAACATGATCAAGAATGCGATCTCTCTTGTGTGCTCACGGGGGGCCAATCAGGTGTCCTGAACCAATGGCAAGAACGTGGACTAGTTGAGGCCATTGAACCTCTGGGACTTGTCAGATGATTTCGAGTGCTCACTGAAAAAGCATCAGTATTTGGAAGAAGAGAGAACTGAGCGGGGAGGAGGAAGAGAGGGCGGGAGGTAGACAGGCGATCACAGGTAAAGTGTTTAACTTCAGTCTCAGGAGGTACAGAGCTGATCTGCAATTACCCACTTCCACCTGCAAGGACCCCCATCTCCAAATTCATAACTATCTCAAACTGCTGCACGGCGCCCTTGGAGGAGTTCTGTTCGGCCTTGAACTCCAATTGTCATCCTTCTTCCTCCTTCCTCATGCAGAGCTCCAACAGGATCCCACTACACTGCACAGCATCCTTGCTGCATGAAGGACAATCTGATCCCCTCAACTGGGATCCTTAGCGGATCTGTGTAAGAACATGACCCCGGAAACAAAGCAGTCGAGTCATTAAGAGACAGACCTGCACTCAGTGGCCTCAGCGGAAAGGCAAAGAACAATACCATGAACAAAGGCTAGGGGGAAGGACTCAAAAATAGTTCTTTCTCCTGCCTGGTGGGTCTGCAGTTACTTCATAAACACCAACAAAAACAGCGCAGGATAGCGGTTTTCAAAGTGCGACCCCCAGACCAACAGCATCAGCATCACCGAGGAACCTGTTAGGAATGCAAATTCCCGGGCTGCGCCCCAGACCGGCTGAGTCAGAAGCTCTGGGGATGGAGCCCTTGCAGCCTCCCAGTGACCCTGTGGCGCACTCTTCCCCCACCATGGACAGAAGCAGGGACCTTGAGGGAGACGATCAGTTTCAAATCCCTGAAAATGCTGAAATCAGAGAGTCTGTGTAAAATGCGGAGCCAGCACTAGGCCACAGTAAGCACTCAATACAAATCCCTCCTCCTCCTCCTCCTCCTCCTTCCTTCATTATCATTGACATGACCATCACCACCACCACCATCAACCATTGGAACAGCAGTAGCAACGGCAGCAGAATTTGCAACAGCCACTAAAATGACACAACTACATCCAAGGTTCCCAAGTAGGCCATCCTGTGATTTGCGAGCCTTCTCTGGAGGAAGGGGGAGAGGATGGAGAAGCAGCTCAAACTTCAGCACAGCTGCAATGACATTGGTGTTCACAGCCAGGTGCTGGGAGGCTCTGCAGCTGGAGAAACCCGGTTGCAAAGAGCAGGTACTGGCTCCACTCACATCCTGCTTCCATTCCAAGAAGCCCCCAGAGGTTGGGCACCTGCTGGCTTGCCTGGTTAGGCAGCTGAGGTCTTCACTGACATGCTGAGGAGCTGCTTCTGAGCTCCCAGCCCCCTCTACACCTGGGCTTCCCTTGGTAGTTTCTTCTTACCACAGACATGGACCTGTGGGATCATCTTCTTTTACTGCCCTGTTAGGTGTTTTTTAACACCAGACAAACAACCATTACTGCAGAGGACAGAGGAGCTGGAGTGGGGGGACTATAAGGGGTCAGCAATGCAGGGGGCACTTCTCTCATCTCTCCTAGGGCTGGGAGAGATTAGAGACTTGGGGGACACAGGCTTACAAAGGATGTTGATGCTTGGAAAAATTCAAAGCATTGCCTCATCCAGAGGAACAGGGTATAAAATATAGCTATTTCATGACTGAGGAGCTCCGAAATCTGCAATGATGGAGAGAAACCAGGAAGTGAAAGCAGAGAGAAAATTAGATATTGCTTGCAGAGTGATATTATTATTTAGAGTGGGGGAAGCTATTTCTTTAAATGGGAAAAGTGTACAGGCGCCCTGGCTGGAAAACAACACTCCCATCGACTGCTTCACTATCTGGGTGCACCGTGTAGAGACAAACTGGAGGCTGTGCAGAGAAAAGCAAAAAGACTGATGGAGGGGGAACAGACTAATATGAGGACAGACGGCAAAGACCGTAACGTGTGTGCATCACGGCTGCCTTGCCTCCAGAACGGGGGGTGGGCAGAGAGTAAACACTGGAAACAGGGTCACATCATCAGCAGAGAGGGCGGACACTGCCTCGCACAGGAAAATGAGCCCTCGCCAAAGGAAATTAAGGAATTTGTCACTTGGGTGGAAATCCAGGAAATCCTAAATACGTATCCCGCTGGGGTGCAGGTCAGCAACAGTCCTTGCAGGAAATTATCTTCCTCATGAAATTCTTTGCTTCCATAGTGTCTGACTCTCCCACTAGACTAAATGTCTGCCCCACGAGATCAGAAGTCTTGCCTGTCTATTCCCCACTAGATTCCACAGTGCTAATTATCCCAGTAACTGCTCACACTCATAAAGCAGCTTTGTCACGCCAACAAGGAGGAGGAGGAGAAGGGGAGGGGAAAAAAGGAACAAAGTGGAAGAAGGAAGGGAGGGAAGGCGGGAGGGAGTGAAGGTGGGGAAGAAGGAGGAGGAGAAAGAGAAACTTGAGATCCAGAGAATTGGGGTGGCTTCAGAGTTTCATAGCTGCCAGTGCCGGGATTTGAACGCAGGCCCTCTAGCTTTAAAGTCTGCACTCTCACCCACTGCCCCACAGTGTGTGCCCAGTAAATAGGGACTGAACAGGTGAAACAATGCATGAGTGAATCAATGAATGAGGATTTGAATCAAGAACATCTCCCCACAGTAGGCAGCAAGAACTGAGCTGAGGTTTTCCCAGCTCTGTTCCGGATGATTCCAGAAGGACGGCCTACAGGAATCACCCAGGTGTCTGTCCTCCGAGGCAGAGGCGGCCCCCACGCTGATTACCTGTGTGCTGCTGAAGAGGATCTCCATGCCCTGAGCTGCCAGGAAGGCCTCCCTGCCAGACCGCAGGGTGGCGATGTGCTTGAGGCAGAGCAGAAGCGCCCGGCGGATAGGCACGTAGGTATTGGCTGCGTCGTGGCTGTGCCAATCCTGATGCAGCCTGAGCAGGCTGGGGACATAGCCTCTGTTAACCGCCCGGCGGCTGTTAGACTCTGCAACCAACGGGAAAAGGGAGCATCAGTCAGAGCCCCTCCTGGGGGGCCCTCCTGGGGGCCCTGCCTGAGGGTGTCCTGGCACCCCCCGCCCCGAGACACCTGTTAACTCTAAAGGGAAGAGCATCAGCTTTACAGTGGGGGAAACTGGCAGGTGTCACTTGAATCAAGTGATCGAGTGCATCACCAGAGATGACACACTGCACGAGGCACGGCATCACTTCAATGGCATCCCAGCCCAGACGCAGAATTTAACCGCGAGAGACACCGGCAGACCCCACATGAGGACATGCTGCAAAACACGCGATCTACACTCTTCAAAAATGTCAAGGTCATGAAAGGCCAAAAAAAAAAAAAAAGACTGAGGCATTGAGCTGAACGACACTAAAAAGATATGACACTTAAGAACAACATAAGTACAATTTATACCCTGGCCTAGAAAGCACTGGTAAAGTTTGAATAAGGCCTGTAGCATTGGCAATGTATGTCAGATTTAGATAAACAGCAGTTATGTAAGAGGATGTCATTGTTTTCAGGACATTCAGAACTGGTGCACGGAAACGTAACTAATTCTGAAATAGTTTAGAAACATTATAATAGTGTGTGTGTAGGAGCAAGAGGGAAAGGGTTGAGGGGGGAGAAAGAGAGAGACTTCACTCTTTCCTGTACCTCAGTTAGTTCAGGATATTGCCATTGGGTTGAGCAAACTATAAGGTGGAGGCTGGGAGGGAAAAGGCACTGAGTGAGACGTGGTACCTGAAAGGTTGTCACCAGTCAGAGATGCATCGGATGTTTTTGCTAACGAGAATGGAACCCAATTCATGAATGGCCCAGGGTTTGACGCGGTTGAAGAAAGAAATCCTTCCGCAGTCAGGGCTGCCCGCCAAGGGCATGGCCTCTGTTCACAGTGAGCTGAGCTGCCAGGCTCTGCACGTGCATGTTCAGGTGGAGGTCAGAGTGCACCCCGCTGGACGCTGCACGAGCTTTCCAACTCCAGACGGAGAGCGGGAACAAGTGCTTTCGCGGTGCCCTCCGCCTCTTCAACACCATGATTTACTTCTCTGTGTTCGTTGAACGATCTTGGTTGAGCCCTCTCACGAGACCCATCTTATGGGATAAGTGGATCATTTCTTAGTTTTCCCAAGACATAGTTTAAATTCTCTTTGGAAAAACACAGAGAGAAGGAGAGTTTAACACATTAAGTGCGGAGCCGATTTTGCTGGGCTTTCCATTCAGGCAGCGGGCCAGCGACCACTTGAGGGGTGTTGAGTTAGAGTATAAACAGGCACACATGGTGCAGCCAATGCAAAACTTCATTAAAATGACAACACTGAGTTTTTAACCTTGATACGGCCGGTCCCATGCACTGATGTCGCCCAAACAAAAAGTCCACTGTCAGTCCCTGGGGACTGACGCCGCCTGAACGGAAAGTTCACTGTCAGTCCCTGGGGTCTGACGCCGCACGTAACGTGTTAAGATACCTCTCTCAACAGTTAGCATCTGCCCCTTTCCCCGTTAAACCCCTCAGGCTGCAGGGCCGGTGGGCAAACGTGGACCCATCAGATTCACGCAGTGGATGCCTGGTCATCTGCAGGAATCTCACCCGCTGACGCTCAGGCACAAACGCCCAAATCTGGCAGCTCTGCCCTCTCATCACCGTATCTCTCCATTACCCAACCCATTCACACTGGTTTATGAGACACTATACGCTTCTGGCGGAGGGTGTTTAAGTGAGATTCCCTGAGCTGTAATTGAATATGCACAAATATCAGCTCAAAGTCAGATTTTTCCTTCAGACCGTGTAAGTGCACGAGTGAAAAAAATAGCATGAAAATTCAGTGCTTTATTCCAGAAGGTTTTTCTCATAATATTAACGAAATTCTTTTTTTTTTCCTGCTTGTTTGTCAAACTCTAAATTGTCAGGCTTCACCGAGCCCCAATGAGATTTTTGACCCATTTCTTCAGTTGGTTTTACTTTTTTCTTTTTTACATTTTTCATCATTTCAGTCAGCCATAACCTGGAACTGAGAGTGATGAGCTTTATTCACTCGGTGATATGTCTGTGGATGGTTTAAATCGCCTTCATTACCTTCTTTAATGAATTGTTCTTCTGTATCAAAAATCTCTCTCTCCTTGGCTAGTCCCGGCCACAAAGCACTAGAGTTCTTTACTGCCTAAATGAGGTTCCAGCCTCTCCAATATCTGATGCTTAAAAGAAAATTGAGGATTAAGTAGGAGGTATTAAAGAATCGCCTGCTGAAAAGATGCCAAAATGGCAAAAACAGTGCACAGGGCCCCGTGGGCAGCGCGAGGTGGGGACTTGGGTCTTTCATCTGCTTCAGTGTGTCCTAATGACCCTCATACTTCGGGGGCCGTGAGAGGGATAATGGAAAAAATCTGTAATATATCTGAGAGAAAAACCCTTATCAAATCCCAATGACTTTATTCACGATTTTCTGTTAATCCTCAATAAATCGTCAGGTTTACTAACATCTAAAACAGCTACACCTCCGTCCTCCCACCCCCGACCTTATATCGGTCAGTCTTTCTCGGAGAATGGCTTGGGGAGTTTTGCAGAAGTGCGTGCTTGTCTAAAAGCTGACAGGAGGACCTTCCTCAAATGAGCAGAGCAAACGTACAGAAAAGCCAGGGGATGAAGTGAGGGTCACGGGAGCAGTGACTCGGAGGAATTCTAGGAAATTTGAGAGGAATACAGGGCTTCTCCAAGGGAGCCCAAATAGTGAGGAACAAATGGGAGGCTTCTGACACTCTTTTGGGGGAGCTCGAGGACCGGGGGTGGGAGAGGGCTCCTAGTCCCCCAACCCTCTTCAGAACAGACCGACTGCACTTCCGTTTGTTTCCATCAATGGCCTCTTCCAGAGATTTTCTGGGAGGGGGAGTGTGTGTATGGGGTGGGGGGGTAAGGCACAGGATCCTGTTTCTTAGTTTTGGGGAAAAAAAATAATTTTTAAAAATTTCCTAAGTACACTGGTTTGTCTTAAACTAGTTGGAGATGAGGGTGGGATGGCCAGAGAGGATTTCTGAGGGTCTTGAACATGCCGCCCCCAAACCCACGCCATCCCAAAAGTGTTCTCAGTGACCTGTCTCCACCAGCCCCTCCCTGGAGACAGCCCGG
Source organism: Micronycteris hirsuta (assembly GCA_004026765.1). NCBI lineage: Eukaryota > Metazoa > Chordata > Mammalia > Chiroptera > Phyllostomidae > Micronycteris > Micronycteris hirsuta. Next base: position 4,413 of record PVJI01012291.1, on the reverse strand, counting down.
TGGAGGTCTCATCCACAAACTTACCCTTGTCCTGACCTCCAACTCACCCTGGTGTAGTCGACTATTTCTACCTCCCTCTCTAGATTACATCTTCCCAGGTTCTTATCTGTAGTTAATTCTCAGTCTGAAATGTGATCTAGCGGTACCCTTAGTTTTACCCCGACTACTTTTCCACTGAGGTTCAAATGTGTCTCTTCACTGCAGACCCTACTGACTCTGCACACCTTTAGAGCCAGGGAAAAAGGAAAGGAAAAAACTGGCAGGGAATATTCAAGATGTCAACAGGACTCATGGCGGAGGAGGATGCTGGTGGTTCTATCCGCTATGGAGCGTTTGAGCGTGATCTGAATTTTTTGCAGCTCTTCTTCCTCTCACATTGTACAATGAACTTTGCTTCGCTGGAGGAGACGCGGGAGCCTGCGGCGGCGTGAGGAGCCGCAGCTCTGGGAGTGAGACCCACAGGCGAGCACAGACCTCTGACCTTCCCCAGACTCTTGCGCCCCTCGGGGCCTTGCTGAGCCCATGCCACGGGCAGACCCGACAGCTGCCAGCTTCCTTCCTGGAATCCCTGCACGTGACCCTGAGCTCGACCACCTTCCAGCTGCATAACCTTGAATGTGTTACTTCCCAGCTCTATCGTTCAGTCTTTCTTGGAAAAACTAAGCAGAATGGCTTCCTCCTGGAGTTGAGAAAGTTAAATGAGATAATACATGTAATCAGGTAGCTTGATGCCAGGCACATAATAAGCACTCCATACCTGTTGCCTGTTATAATTGTCATTTATTTACTATTCCGACTTCCCCTTTATTATTACAGGCAACAAGGTGCCGAATGTTCAGGATGTGAATATACTCCTTTCGACAGACCCGTGCAAGAGCAGGGAGGCCAGGGGTGCCTCGCTGCTGATTTGCATCTCGGCTCTGTCGCTCACTAGCTGTGTGAACTTGCTGAGCTCCTTAGCCATTCTGAACTGTATTTCCATCATCTTCCTGCCTGCTTAGGGCTCTAAGATCCTCTTGAGGGACAACAGTTATGTGTTTAATAGCCCAGCCTCGCTGTTGGTAAGGCACATATGAGTGAGAATAAACACAAGGGTTTCAGGCCCCCATCGTTCCTGGGAACAGAAATAATCTCCAGCCATACAGCATACATTCATCACTCTCCCGAGAAACTCTTGCCCAGGAAGGTTAACAGCATTATCGTCACTTTCAGGAACTTCACCGAACTCCATTCTTGTGAACTGCTGACGACTCAGTGAGTCCTGTTCAGGACAGGAGCCCCTTCCCAGGACAGAAGACCGTTCAGCAGGGCTTACTGAATTCCCAGTTGAAGACCCACCTGAAACCACAGCACCCACACTCTGTAATATTCCACCCCAGAACTGCCCCTTTGGAGACGTTACTAACTTTCAAGGCAATGGCGACTGTAACTTCATAAAGCAATAGACTTGCTACGCTTTCCAACAGATTATTTCAGCGGCCTTTCCAGGAGTCCATATAGAAGGTTCTCTGGACACAGTAGACTTTCAACAATTCTTCTAAACTGCATCATACGAACAAGCAGCAGCCAACCTTGCCCTTGTAGCACCCGTTACCATTACAGAGTGTTCATTTACTGGGCGTTTCCTGTGTGCTCAGCACTGGGCTAATCATTTTACAGGACCATCTCTCTTAGCACATGGAAATGCTTTGAGATAAACAATATTCTCCTCCCCTTACAAAGGAAGACAGAGACGGGGAGAAAGGTTAAACAACTTGCAGTCCCAAGAGCTTAAAAGGGGCATATCCTGGATTCAAATGGAATCCCCGTCTGCCTCTGAGCTGACTTCCCAGGTTGTTATCCCCGAAGCTCTTCCTGCTGGTTAGCAGAGTTTACACGTTTCTGTATCCAGATTAAGACCTTGAGCTGTCAGCAGGAGGACCAGCTTCCTGAGGAAGGTTTCTGAAAGGCTAATGGAGAGAAAAAGCCAGTGGAAACCTAAGGCGCCAAAGGCTCGAAGGGAGAGGCAGCCAAGATGAACTTGGCTCCGTCCCTCCACCCAGCCTCCCTCATCCATTTTCCCTGCCCTCCCAGGCCTCTAAAATTGTGGGGAGGGTGGATTTTTTTTAATTTTATTTTTTTTGTTCAATTACAGTTATTAGCATCCTCTCCCCTCCCCTCCTCCCTTCCCCTCCAGCCCCACTTTCCCCCCCAGCCTCCCTCCTCCCCCTTACTTCTGTCCATATGTCCTCTACAGTGATTCCTGAAAACCCTTCTCCCCATTGTCCCCTACCCCCTCCCCCCTGTCTATTGTTAGACTGTTATTAATTTCAATGTCTCTGGTTATGTTTTGCTTGCTTTCTGCTTTTATTGGTTATGATCCAGTTAAAGGTAAGATCATATGGTATTTGTCCCTCACTGCCTGGCTTACTTCACTTAGCATAATGCTCTCCAGTTCCATCCATACTGTTGCTAAGGGTATAAGCTCCTGCTTCCTTTCTGCTGCATAGAATTCCATTGTGTAAATGTACCATGGTTTCTAGATCCATTCATTTGTAGATGGGCACCTAGGTTGTTTCCAGCACTTAGCTATTGTGAATTGTGCTGCTATGAACATAGGAGAGCAAAGGTTCTTTTGAATTTGTTTTTCAGGATTCTTAGGGTATAATCCCAATAGTGGAATTGCTGGGTCGAAAGGCGGTTCCATTTTCATTTTTCTGAGGAAGTTCCATACTGTTTTCCACAGTGGCTGCACCAGTCTGCAATCCCACCAACAGTGCAGTAGGGTTCCCTTTTCTCCACAACCCCTCCAACAGTTATCTGTTGCTTTGTTGATGATGGCCATTCTGACTGGTGTGAGGTGGTATCTCATTGTGGTTTTAATTTGCATCTCTCTGATGGCTAATGATGTGGAGCATCTTTTCATATGATTCTGGGCCCTCTGTATGTCTTTTTTCGAGAAGTGTCTGTTCATGCTTTTGCCCATTTTTTAACTGGGTTTTTTGTCTTCCTGGAGTGGAGTCGTATGAGTTCTTTATATATTTTGGAGATCAGACCCTTGTCTGAGGTATCATTGGCAAATATGTTTTCCCATACGGTTGGTTCTCTTTTTATTTTAATACTATTTTCTTTAGCCCCACAGAAGCTCTTTATTTTGATAAGGTCCCATTTGCTTATTCTTTCCTTTATGACCCTAGCTCTAGGGTACATATCATTGAAGATGTTGCTGTGTGGAATGTCTGAGATTTTCCTACCGATGTTTTCCTCTAGAACGTTTATGGTGTCACAACTTACATTTAAGTCTTTTATCCACCTTGAATTTATTTTTGTGTATGGTGTAAGTTGGTGCTCGAGTTTCATTTTTTTGCAGGTAGTCATCCAGGTTTCCCAACACCATTTGTTGAAGAGGCTATTTTTATTCCACTTTATGCTTCTGCCCCCTTTGTCGAAGATTAATTGCCCGTAGAGACTCGGATTTATTTCTGGGCTCTCTATTCTGTTCCATTGGTCTATCTGTCTGTTTTTATGCCAGTTCCAAGCTGTTTTGATTACAGTGGCCTTGTAATATAGTTTGATATCAGGAATTGTGATCCCTCCTGCTTTGCTCTTCTTTCTCAAAATTGCAGCTGATATTCGGTGTCGTTTATGGTTCCATATAAATTTTTGAAGTGTTTGTTCTATATCCATGAAATATGCCATTGGTACTTTGATAGGGATTGCATTGAATCTATAAATGCTTTGGGTAGTATGGACATTTTGATGATGTTGATTCTTCCAATCCATGAGCATGGTATATGTTTCCATTTGTTTGTGTCTACCATGATTTCTCTCTTCAGTGTTGTGTAGTTTTCTGAGTACAGGTCTTTTACCTCCTTGGTTAGGTTTATTCCCAGGTATTTTTTTTTGTTGTTGCTATATCAAATGAGATTTTTTTCCTGATTTCTGTTTCTGCTGTTTCACTGTTGGTATACAAAAATGCCTTTGATTTCTGGATATTGACTTTATATCCTGCTGTTTTGCCAAATTCAATTATTAGATCGAGTAGTTTTTTGGCGGCGTCTATAGGATTTTCTAAGTATACTATCATGTCGTCTGCAAACAATGACAGTTTTGTTTCCTCCTTACCAATTTGGATGCCTTTTATTTCCTTTTCTTGTCTGATTGCTGTGGCCAAAACTTCCAGTACTGTGTTGAATAGAAGTGGTGATAGTGGGCAACCTTGTCTTGTTCCTGATCTTAGTGGGAAAGATTTTGGTTTTTGTCCATTGAGTATGATGTTGGCTGTAGGTTTCTCAAATATGGCCTTTATTATGTTGAGGAATGCTCCCTCTATTCCCACTTTGCTAAGTGCTTTTATCATAAATGGATGCTGTACCTTATCGAATACTTTTTCTGCATCTATTGATATGATCATGTGATTTTTGTCTTTGCTTT